>NC_061170.1:905397-907897 GCF_022113875.1 Hydra vulgaris
AAATTCTTTCAATAATTGACAAAATCCTAGAAGGAACGCTATTCTAGCGGAAGGATAAGTTTTACTTTTTTAAATTATTTTTGTACTTACAAATTTATATTTACGAGAACAAATTATTTCAACATAAGAAAAATTACTTTGCTAATGTGGTAACCAGTGTGTCTTCCCACGAAATTGTCAAAGTTGATAACATATTTTTTCAGTTCAAACTGACTATTGATATAGTGAAGCGTAAGAGTCATGTATGGATCCTGTGACCTAGAGGTCCAACCATCAGTGGTGATAGCCACCTGTTGACAAGTGGAAACTTTTTTTCCAATTAGGTTTTGCACAGTATCCATAACGCTTTCATAAAGCAATGGCAGCTTGTACCTTGAAAAAGTCGAGGTATGTTTCACAATTACTTTTGGATTTAAATGTTCCACCATTTCTTTGAAGCATGGTTCATCTACTAGAGTGAATGGACTACTTGACCTGGCAATGTATGACATGATTACCATGTCTGTCTCCAATTGCCTGTCTGATTGGGAAGAATATTTCCCAATAGTTCCACCATTAACACATTTAGATAAGCCTTTTTGTGATCGTTGATCTAAAAAAACGAAATAAAAATTAAAGTTAAACATGAAAACTATCTTTATACAAGGAAAAACATTTTTTTATGAAAAATAATTAGAAACTTACTGTATGCGTCATTCAGTTGGAAGGCAGCTTATGTAATTTCTTTAATATCTTCTTCTCTTTGGCGCTCAAGTTCAATTTGGGCTCTTAACATCGTAGCGTAGTCAGTGGGATGCTTTATTTTCAGATGGTACCTGATACCACTAGTGGATCCGTCAGTTAACTTGATTTGGATTTGACACTTTTTACATTCCCCACACTTAACACCTGACACAGTAACTTTATTGAAATAATTCCATAAAATTGTAGCTTTTATAGGCATGATTATATGATTGAGAATTACTATGGTTTTCAAACAATAAATTAATTAGTTTTGCAAAATATTTCAAGTTAACACAACAATATTGCATTTAAAATGTTATATAATATAATTTGAAGTATTTAATTCAAACAATGATTTCAAACTCTTCATGCGAGTTTATAAACAAATACATAATTTATGTCTGATGAACTTAAAGTTAAAAGATTATTACAGTAAAACGGTTTTACTGTAATAAAATTTTAACTTTAAGTTCATCAGTTTTACTAAAACCTACCTACAGAAGACAATATCTTTTTTTAACTTCGTTAGATGCGCTAAGCCTTATGAAAATGATGCTATTGCATTGCTTTGTTAATACATTTTTTTAGTTAAACTTTGATTTACGAAACATTGAGTTAGTAAGTAAAAGTTTATGTATTGCTCGAGGGCATGGGAATCGTGAAATATCTGTTTGGGCGGGGAGTTATGAAATATTCCGTAAAAACCGATAAGAAACGAAACAATTTTATTGTATTTCGTAAATAACGGTACAAATCGAAAAAATAACTTCACGTTTCGTAACAACATGATACCAAAACGAAACAAGATTTACGTGTTTCGTATAAATGCGATACAAAACAAAATGATATTTTTTGTTTCGTAAAAACGGAACGAAACGAATACTCACATTTTTTACCGTTTCATACCGAACTTCCGAGAGAATACGAGCAGACGCAGACCCTTATTTATTTGACACAGGGGACTGTGTCAAATAAAGATAATTATCTTTGTTTGACACAGGGGACTAATAAACTATAACGGCTTTTTTTGTTTTGTTTTTTGATTTGTTTTTTACGTAGATTTGTTTATAACGTCAGATGTCATTCTACAGTAACTTTTACGTTTTTGTAACGGTTTGTTTACGTTTTTTGTTTGTATTAACGGCTGATGATTGCCTTCGGGCATGAAACTTTAAGTCCCGCTAATCAGTTGTTTTTATTCATCTAAATATAGTTATATATATACATATATATATATATATATATATATATATATATATATATATATATATATATATATATATATATATATATATATATATATATATATATATATATATAAATATAATATATATATATATATATATATATATATATATATATATATATATATATATATATATATATATATATATATATATATATATATATATATATATATATATATATATATATATATATATCAGCCATATTTTTAAATCAAGAAAAACCCGTTTAAAAATACAATTAAAAAACCGTAACAAAATTCAAAAAAAACAATGGAATGAGTTCTGACGTCAAATAATTATAATACAAATATTTGCAATAATAATAATAATAATAATAATAATAATAATAATAATAATAATAACAATAATAATAATAATAATAATAATAATAATAATAATAATAATATGGAAAAAACATCTTTTCTAGACGCCAGTGTCAAATTGAGAAAGGAGAACCCTGTTTCTATGTCTGCACTAAGAAGCAATCTCGCTCTTTTATTTAGTAGATTAGTAAATTTATAATTTAGGAT
>NC_061170.1:912897-969965 GCF_022113875.1 Hydra vulgaris
TCTTTATAACCTCAATCATTGTTATTTCAGAGAAACCGCAGAGTTTTCTCAAATGCTCTTTTTGAAGTGTTTTTATCATTGCTATCGTCAAAGCCTACTTTGGGCTGGTCAGCAATGAGACCAGGGCTGTGGAGTCCGAGTCGGAGTTGGAGTCTGAGTTGAAACATTTTTAGCTTCGGAGTCAGAGTCGCTAAACAAAATCGCGACTCCGACTCCAATAGTAAAAATTCCCTGTATTACATGTCCATGTACAAAGCATTCAATTAACTTTATGTTCATTCTTAACTTTAAAGAACGTTTCTTAAATTTGTCAAAAAAGAAGTTTTTAATTTATCGCGTAATATTTTTTAAGATTTCAAAGAATTTTTCAAAAATTTTGCCTTAGAGTTGGAGCCGGAATCGGAGTTGGAGTAGGAGTCGGAGTCGGAGCTGTGTTCAAAAAATTTCAACAACTGGAGTTGGAGTCGGAGTTGTACTCAAAAAAGTTCAACAACTGGGGTCGGAGTCGGAGTCGTTACTTTTTTTTTACGACTCCACACCTCTGAATGAGACAACTTTTTTTTAAACTTGGATTCAATAAAATTCATATTAAAATTTACAGTAAGCTTCTCTTTTTCAGTTCTTGAAACTACAGACTTGAAATTCTTGGGTTTATATTTTAAAACCTAAATGTAAGATAAAATCAAAGTATTTTATCCAACAGTGCAAATTCGGAATACCTAGTTTTAGGACATTCTCATTTATAGGCTTTTTTTTAAACAAATCTATATCATTCATCTCTTTGGGTTTACAACCAGACACATTACAATACCGAGTTAACTTTGTGCCAGTCAATCAATTTATTACTTTTTCATTCAATCAATTTATTACTTTTTCATCAAACATGATCATATCAATTTTAAAAGTAACCTTAATAGTTTTTACTGTCCCAGCAATATTCAAATCTGTTGAGAAGGGTTTAACTGAATCATTTGAGTTTAAAGATCAGTTTCTTCTTTTTTGCACAACTCTGATATCTCTTTTTTATATTGCAGTTGAAGAGGTCTACAAAAAACGGCAGCTAGAGCAATTAGATTTTTTTCTAAAGTCAATGTTTTCATCTTTAAACAGAAAAAGGGACAACTACTGTGCTAAACTGGCTATCTTTTTTGTATTGAATTCAGTAAAATTAATGCTATCAAACTTTTGCTTGTAAATACTTTGACTTGAAGCTCCATCAATCTCAATTTTTACATATAAAACTTTATTCATTTCAAATATATAATTTATTACAATTATATCACTCTCAACTTTATAACTTTCCCTTAAATTATTCATATAATATAATCCTAGTAACTAAATGATTTGACATTCTTTGTAATGACCATTTTGTTGACATTTGATTAAATTTAACACCTCCAGGAAAACATTTCAGCTTTTGTTTCCCAAGCTTATTAAGACTAGGAAATTTTTTAAATTGTAAGAAATTTCTCAATATTTAGTATTGTAAATCCTTAATATCAGTTTGCGTTTTCAAAGCTAGAGCCATTTCTCGTTTCATAGTTATTTGAATTAAAGAACCAATACATCTTCTCATCTGAGCTACCTTAACACATTTTTTCAACAAGTTCTTTTCAAAATATAAGCTAAATCTTTTTCTTCTGCTGCTTTAGTACTTTTTAATGCAACAAGGATAGAGCTAAATGTTTATTAGCTAAATCTGCAATCTTTGCTCTTTTACTTTTTTACAAAGACCTCCCTATTCCTTTATTGGTCTTCGTGGTTTAGAATGAAAAGACACTCTATAATCTATGAAATTTTTTCCTAGCCATTTGTTTTCATACTTTTGAAATAAAAATCTATTTAGCTCACCTTGATATAAAAATTATTTCGGAATTTTTTGATAAATTCGATAATTGTTTCAGGAAGTGCTTTGTTATTTGCTTCAATTCACGAACTTTTAAAAATAAATCTAACCTTTTCATTTCATTTTTAAAGCCTAATTTCTTTATTACCAAACATTATTATGATAAGATTTCTTTAATTTTCAAAATAAAAAGTAAATATTAGATTGTATAATATTATTACACAAACACCTAAAAACTGTTTTAAAATCTGTTTTAAAAATTTCTTTGGGAGCAGGAGGTTGCAGCAAATACATTTGGGTTTACTTGGGTATAGTATACTTGGGTATAGTAATACATGGAACAAGGTGGGACCTTTTTTTGGCTTGCACTTATATTCAAACTTGTGTATTAAAATTTTGATTTAAAATAAATAAATAAAAAGAACTTCTTTTTTATTACGAAAGAAAAAAATTGAATAAATTTTAAGTATCTAAGAACTCATTACTTTAACAAAAATAATATAAAGTTTTGTATGGATGTGGAAAATAATATTGCTTACAAGATAACCATGCTTTAAATTTTTATAATGCTATGAAAATAAATTTAACCTTTTACACATACATCCCTTTAAATTACACATTAATAATATCTATAAAATTATTTAAAGTTGTTTTTAGATCAAAAAGTATATCTATGAAATTATTTAAAGTTACTTTTTGATCAAAAAGTAGTTTACATTTTATGTCTAAAAATGATAAAACTTTTACTTTTTTTTCAGACTCTTTGCCATTTTTAGGTTTATCTGTGTCACTGTGCCACGGAATGAAGTAAGAATTGCTTAATGATTTAATCTATTTTGTAATCAAAAAACGTCATAATTTTATTAAATGCATGTATTTTTAACTTACGTTACAAAAATTTAAAATAAAAATGTATATTAATTAAGCGTCAAAACTTTCAATGTACATCAACATCTTTTATTCTTAGGATTGATGAAAAGACTTAAAGAAAAACAAGATATATTACAATATGACGTAAAGATAAAATTAGTGCAAGATGTTTAAACGAGATGGAATTCAACGTATGATATGCTTGATTCAAATCTTTCAAATAAAGATGCTTTATTATCTATGAAATATGAAAGCTATGAAAATGGTGCTAAATGCATTTTTCAATATGTGCCTGCAGACGATAAGTTTATAATAATAAATAATTTTTCGAATCACTAAAATACTTGACAATGCGCTTAAGTTGTCAAAATTATCCTACAGTTTCTATATTATTTCCAGCTGTTTACATTTTGTTGAAAAGTAAAATAACTTAAGTTAAAGAAAAGTAAAAGGAAATCTTAAAAGATCAATTAAATAAAAATAAATAAATAAATAGAATTATTAAAGTTTCAATTACAAAACTTTTTAAAATGTTGCCTAAATAATGTTTTAACTCATATTTTTATGGCAGTCACTTATCTTGACTTTCGTTATAAAAAATATGAATTTGTAGAAGAAATAACCGAGCGTGTTGGTTTTATAATTGAGGAAGAAATTTTATTAAACAAATGTTAACACCAAAGGTACAACATTTTAGTTTTTTATTGCAAAATGACATTCATCTAACACCGTTAATTTCATCAAACCAATTGTCAGATAATGTGAGTTGTGGAAATGCACCGAGACATAAAAGTATTACTTTCATTACACAATTAACAGATAAATTTCTCATAAAACCATGTTCAAATCTGCTTGTGGATCAATTTCATCAAATAGAATCCAAATTTGAAAAGTATGATTTGATGAAGTCTATCACAAATAATGGAGATTTAATGATAGTTGATAAAGAAAAACAAATTAGCTATAGAAGAAAGTTGGTGTATGGATTTGTATTATACTGAAGGTGCCAACTATAAACATATAAAGCTAGTTTGTAAAATACTTTTGGGCTTAAATGCATCTTTACTACAATCAAAAGTTTATTTAATGCAGCACGTATTATTCAAGATAAACAAAAAAACCGGTTACATACTACGCTTTTAAGTATACTTAATTTTATAAAGTTTAATATTATGAAAAAAAATTAGTTTCAACTTTTAATTTACTTTTAATGTTGTGAACGATTTTTATACATTGATTTTAGCAACTCTTTTTAATATATTTGTTAATCTTAATAACGTAATATTTAAACTTTTGCTAACATATTATCGTTGATCCAAAACCAAATCTTAAATTAAATGAAAAAGCTTTTTATTGCAAAAGTTATGGTGTTTTGAGTGAGTTGGTTAAAAAAAGGCATCATTATTAACTAATTTTTAACTCAAAGACCGTTTCTCCCCTGTTCATTTTTCTATATTCATTTTCACACAAAGTTTAAATTAGTTCCTAAGTCAGAGAAGGGTTTTATGAATAAAATTGGGTAATTTGAAAAAGTGCCTTTATTGAAATTAAAAAAATCCTAATATATGTAATCAATGCTAAAAAGTGATTATTTAGGAGTTGCCCATCAAGCTAGGGGTAAAAACTTTTTTTATTATTAGCAACTTAATCTATTACTACCGGAGGAGAAATGTTATAAAGAGTATTTTAAAAATAATTTTAATTGTAACAAATTCAAAAACCAGAGCAAACTCATTTTTTTGAAATGATAAGGGCGTTAAAATCTTAAAAGCCTTTCATTACTAGGTGTGTTACTAAAAAAAATTAATTTATTTGAAAAAAAATCCCATAAATTTGAAAAAAGCCCCAAATTTGCAGGTCCTGCAAATGTTTAACATGGACTGTTTGTCTATGCTCTTACCATCAAAATGTAAGCACTACATTACTTCAGAAGAGTCTATATAAGTCCGAATTAGGCTTAATTTATGCATGAGTGTTGTAGATGCTTTTTGGACATCCCGATCTGCAAATTGATGAACCCAACAACTGCATCGAGTACGGCTTCTGTAATATTTGCCATACAACTTACTGAACATCCTTCATTTTCAGATATCATAGCTAACGTTTTACTAGTGATCTTTGCACATTTCAATGGGATTATCTAACCATCACTTGCACTATCATCTTCTGAACTTTCACTACGATAGTTCTCTTCATCATTAAACAACTGGTTACAATTTGTTTTAAGTTCTTTTCTCTTATGTTTTAGGTTTTATGGATGTGTGGTAATAGGCTCTATCACATTACTCACATTACTGCACTGACCTTACTACCCATTGGAAGATTTCTAAAGTTCAGAAAAGAGTTTATCTTCCAGGTTTTTTAATTTAGCATTTTTGGGCATTTAATTTATCCCAGCTGTTTATTATAATTTTCTTCTTATTTGTACTTTGTAAAGATTTAATAACAAGTTTATAATTTTGATTAGCAGACTTTACTTTTCTTTTCAAAGATTTTTTTGAAAAACATTGTGAAATGAATGAACAAATCAATAAAACTTCAATTTATACAAAAAATTTTAAATTACAGAAAGTTGCAATTGCTTTAACTACTGTAAATTTACACACATTTGTGGAATTTGCTGACACTAATATAACAAAGAATGCTTTAGAAATGATTACTTATGCTTTTTAAAATTTTTTTTTTTTTAAATGGAGGGATTTAATTTAACTATTATTTGAACTCACTTATTTTTACAGTTTTTTAGGGGAAACTTATTTTCGTGCCTGCATTTAAAAATCATTTCTGATTTTTTGTTTAATAAACATTCTTGGTTTGTCTGTGTAATTATTTAAAATTTTTCTTGTAGACATATAGTATACAATTTTTAGAAATATTGTTGTAAGCAGGCGTTGTTTTGAGGATGGACCAATACAATATAAAATCATCAATATTTTTATCTTTTAGTTCCAATATATACTTTGACAGCATAGTGTCTTTTGAATGCTTTTTATTTTTAAAAGATTGCTTATAATTGGCAAAACATTTTTTTAAAAAAAACTACAGAAATTTGTATTTGTAAACAAACAAAAAAAATTGTCCAATAAGTCGAAATCATTTATCAAAAATTGTGGTATATAAATGTGTTGTTTCCTCTAAGAATGTACCCGATAAACAATATATTGGCATAACAGATTGTGAATATATATATAAATATATATATATTTTTATATATATATATATATATATATATATATATATATATATATATATATATATATATATATATATATATATAATATATATATATATATATATATATATATATGTATATATATGTATATATATATATATATATATATATATATATATATATATATATATATATATATATATACATATATATATATATATATATATATATATATATATATATATATATATATATATATATATATATATATATATATATATATATATATATATATATATATATATGTATATATATATATATATATATATATATATATATATATTATATAACATATATATAAATATATATATATTTATATATATATGTATATATATATATATATATATATATATATATATATATATATATATATATATATATATATATATATATATATATATATATATATATATATATATATATCTGGTAAACAAGAAGTCAAATATCCTCTTTGTTCAATCGAAACTGACATTGGTATTATTACAAGAGATAAAAACATAATTTGCTCCACCCTCAATAACTATTTTCAGTCTGTCGTTAAAACTTAACCTGACGGCAGTATACCAACATTTCTCTATCATACTCAAGCAACATATAAAATTAATGAATATTGGTTCACAATTAAAGACGTTAAAATCATCTAAGTAATCTTGAAGAGACTAAATCAATTTGGTCCATCTACACCAATTTGAAACTTTGTTGTCTGGATCTATGCCTGAATATTGGAAAAAATCAAACATTACTCCAATCTTTAAGAAAGGGAGCAAGCTTAAGGCCTACAATGATCGACCAGTCTCCGTCACCTCATTACCGTGCAAAGTAATGGAAAAAATAATTCACAAACATATTATGGCGCACTGTGTGGAAAACAATCTAATCTCCAAGCATCAGCATGGTTTTATTCGTAAAAAGAAATGGATGACTAACCTCCTCGAAGCTCGCGACATACTTACCGAGGCTATGCATCAATGTTACAGTACTGATATTACCTACACACATTTTACTAACGCATTCAATAAAATCCCGCACAAACGACTTCAACATAAACTGAAAACATACAGCATTCACAAAAAACTGCTACTTTGGATTAAAATGTAGCCAAAAAATTGTAAGCAACGTGTTGTCTTGGGAGAACACGTTTCTGAGTAACAGAACGTAACAAGTGGAGTTCCAAAGGGTTCTGTTTTAAGGCAACTACTTTTTATTTTGTTAATAAATGATCTCTCTGATAGTATCTTTCACAAGATAATGCTATACGCTGATGACAGCAAAATTTTTGGGATCATAAAGTCGGCATTGGTTAAAACAACGCTTCACGCAGATATTGATAACGCGGTTACATGGTCAAACACTTGGCTCATGCACTTTAACATTGATAAATATAAAGTGATGCATTCAAGTTGTCCTAATAAACGTTTATCACATGATAACTTTATGGAAACATCACAAGTTAAAAAAACAGCATCCACAGCCAATCGCATGTTAGGAAAGCTAAAAAATGCTTTCCGCAGTAAAAACTTTACGTTGTGGCGCACACTCTATATATCTTATGTCCGGCCACATTTCCAACTCGCCATTCAAGCCTGGTACCCGTATCTCAAAACAGATATTAAGTTACTTGAGGTTGTTCAAGACCAAGTCACCAAGACAATATCATCTATCAGCCATTTTGATAAAATAAAGCGTCTGCAAACTAACTCAAACTAACCACCCTCAAAGAACGTCATTTGCGTGGTAATGTAATTGAACAATTCAATTCAAAATTTTCAACAACAATGACAAAGTTCATTTTACAGTCCCACAGCACCAACTAATTAGGTGTGAGGTGTACAACCTAATTGGCCATGACAAGCAGCTTAATCGTCAATTCGTAAGAGAATGTGGGGAGAGATCAAACTTTTCCACAAACCGAAATGCATTCCATTGGAACTCTCTCATACAGCTTGCGGCAAATGCTTTATCTTTAAATGAGGTAAATGCTCTATCTTTTAAATATATATATATATATATATATATATATATATATATATATATATATATATATATATATATATATATATATATATATATATATATATATATATATATGTATATATATATATATATATATATATATATATATATATATTTATATATATATATATATATATATATATATATATATATATATATATATATATATATATATATATATATATATATATATATATATATATATATATATATATATATATATAGCTTTTAATAAAACTTTTCTGATTTGCAAGTTTTTAAACGTATTTTTATACTGCGAACAATCTTTGTTTAAATAGTTATTTTTTTACTTTTTCACTTTATTTTGAAAGTCACTGTAAATGAAAAGTTCCAGGGCTATTAAAAATTTTTATTACAGAAATTTTTTTGTTTTGTTTTACCGACTAATGGTCATTTTTCTAGGATTTGGACTTATTATATAACTAGTCTAAAACTTTATTCTCAGAAACAGAGTGAGACAGGGCAAGAGGAGTCAGTGGGGCAAAATGAGACAGAGTGCATTTGCAATGATCCTAACCTTGCATTTTAGTATTTTAATGATTTTTAAAAGTTTAGTTTTAATTTCTAAAATCATTTAGTGTTACAAAAAACATCTTGAGTCACATTGAAATAAGGAAGATGAAGAGAACGACAACCATTTTATTTCTAAGCTATATTACAGCTACGAATTTTAATGTGTTGTTGTTTAAGGTTTTCTTAGTGGTTTTTGATCTCACGGAGTTAAAAAAAACTTTGTAGTTATTGTTTGTATTTTCTTATCAAATAAACTTAAATATTATATTCAAAGCGTGTGTTATATTATCATCTTTAAGGATTGTTCTAAGAGTTCCATAAAATGATTAGTTATATACAATGATATTTTATATAATTGATACTTTAATAGTGGTTGTTCTAAAAAAAAAATTTATTTTATATTTTGATTTCTTAAAAAAATATTATGAAAATTCTTATACAATCTCTATACAAGGATGAATTTGGATCATATAGAGATAATGGTTTAGTAGTATTTAAGAATTGGAGTGATCAACAGATGGAAAAAATTAAAAAATACTTTGTGAAAACGTTTAAAGATTATGATCTTTTTATATCCTTGAGCTGTAATTTAAAAGTTGTTAATTATCTGGACTTAACGTTAAATCTTAATGACAGTTCTTTCTAGCCTTACTGCGAGCCTGGTAATTCAATCAGTTATATAAATGATGATTCCACCCTCTTAGTATACTAAAAAGCTTTCCTCAAACTACCAAATTAAGATTGTCAACGAATTCTATAAACGAAAATACATTTGTTCATTCAAATGATCATTAAAATCATCTTTACGTGTATAAATACCAATTTAACTTATACTTTGAATAAAGAGTTAAATTAACTACAAATTAGATATAAATCTAGGCATACTCTATGGGAAAGTTTATTTGTCACGTTACACTTTCTAACAACTGTGAAACACTCATTATATATAGAAAATTTTCTTATTCTATAAAAAAATTACCATTTTAATTTTGATAATGTTAACATAATATATCATACCATGCCAATTAAAAATCTGACTTCAAATGCTCAAAAAAACAAGCAATGTATCAAGATTTTTGTTTCTTTGGGCGTTTGTATACTGTGTAGTAATTTAGTATTACATTGTTTGTTATATTTTTCAAAAAAAAAATCGCTAGTATGTCCTTTTAAATAAAACGGCATTTAGTACTTAATTTCTACAAAAATTTAAGATTTTTAATTATTGTTCTTTAGTGAGACTCCCAGACCACTGTTATCTGATGATTCGTTATTTAATTTTTCATAATTTTTTTTATCTGTTTTTTTTTACATAAAGACATTTTCTTATCATACTATATTAAGACACCATCGAAATTTTTTAACATACCTTGTTGTTCAAGGTCAATATTAAGATATACTGTTAAGGCAAAATGAACATTTAACTTATTGCATTTTGTTAATTTGGTTTAAAGGTTTAAATAAATAGGCAACTCTTTTTTTTTCTGCCCCTGAATGGTGAGCTTAATCATAATTGATTAACCATAATAAATAACCAATAATTGATTTCCAGAATAAGAAGAAACCTCTCAACAATTTAAAGTATTCTTTTCTCTCTATATATATCTCTAACCCTAACCCTAACCACAAAGAAGGTAAATACGCTGTTATCAAATATGATAAAATATTTGTCAGAGAATTTCATAAATAGGAGAGTGTTTGCAAAAAAAAAAAAAAAAAAACCGCAATCTTTGTAAATAATTTATGTAAACCGACAAAATGGCAATCGAAACAATAGAGTTTGAAACCCATTACTCCGATTATTTTAAAACCGCAAATAAAATTTTACTTAACGATTTTTATCACGCAGATAAAAAAATATTTAAAGAAAAAGGTTGTAATACAGAATATTTTGAAATTGATACTTTTAAATCCCAATTCAAACAAGGTAATGAAGATTTTACAGTTTTTCACATAAACATAAGAAGTATTAACTCAAATATCGACAAATTGAAAAGTTTTCTTTTAGAATGTAATTATTCATTCAGCATGATTTGTACTACATAAACGTGGTGTACTGACGAATTTTCTCAAGCAAATTCAAACCTTCAAATTACTAACTACCACATGATTTCTTTTGAAAGAAAAATACCCAAAAGAGGAGGAGAATTTTAGTTTATATTCGGAATGATCTTGAAAAAAAAATTAGAAACGACCTCTCGTTCTCCGATGCCGACAATGAGGCCTTCACCATAGAAATAATCAACAAAAATAAAAAAAAACATTCTAGTAACTACTTGTTACAGGCCACCTGATGGCAATATTATCAAATTTTCTAACTATCTGAACCAAATCTTTATAAAACTCAACAATGAAAACAAATATATATTTTGCATAGGAGACATAAACATAGATTGTTTAAAATACAATGAAAACAATAATATTAAAATTTTCTTTGATAATTTGTTTCAGCTCGGTATATTCTCATTAATTAATGAACCCACCAGAGTCACTTTAACCTTAATTACAGCCATAGATAATATACTGACCAACTTATTTTTAGACATATCTTTAAAAACAGGAATATTTAAAATTGATATATCAGACCACTTTCCAATATTCTTCTCACTTACACAAAACTCTTCCTCAATAAATAATTCAAAAATTAAAACGTATAAAAGAAAAATTAACAAATCTTCGAATCACAAATTTAAAGAAACTTTATCAAAAACAAATTGGTCAAATGTTTATCAACAATGCGACCGAGGACTTACAAATACTGCTTGTAATTTATTTATTGATATTTTTCTTGAGCACTACAATAAACACTTTCCAATTATTGAAAAAGAAATAAAAGTTAAATATTTAAAATCTCCATAGATAACTAACGGAATAAAGAAATCGTCAAAGAAAAAACAAAAACTATACATTAAATATTTAAAAAATAGAAACGAAAAAAATCTTACTGTCTATAAACAATACAAAAACCTTTTTGAAAAAATTAAAAATAAATCGAAAAAAATCTATTATTCTAAACAATTACAAAAACACAATAGTAGCATTAAAAAAACATAGGAAGTAATGAACGATATCATCGGAAAAACCAAAACTAAATCCGAAATGTTACCCTCCAGAATTGCGGAAAATGGTATTGAGTATACAGATAAAGAAACTATCTCCGACAAATTTAATAACTTTTTTGTAAATATCGGTCCTAACCTGGCATCCAAAATAAACAACTCGAACAATTCATTTAATAACTATTTTGCTGACCATACTAGTTCATTTTCTGAGAGTGACCTAAAACTGGAGGAATTTGAAGAAGCAAAAAAATCAATCAGAAAGAACAAAGCTCCGGACATCGATGACATTTCCAGCAATGTAGTATATGATATTTTATCCATTGTAGCAGATCCTTTATTTAATGTTTTCAAGTCATCAATTAGAACTGGAGTTGTTCCGAACAAATTAAAAATTGCGAAGATTTTACCTGTATTTAAAACTGGAGACACGGCATTGCTAACCAATTATAGACCTATCTCAATTCTTCCAGTGTTTTTCAAACTCCTGGAAAGAATAATGTACAACCGACTTTATAAATAATTAGCAGACAATAAAATTCCAAGTGAATGTCAATACGGCTTTCAAACTAATCATTCTACGGAACATGCAACCTTAGACCTAATGGGCAACATTAGCTCGTCATTTGATAAATGAAAATTTGTATTGGGAGTTTTTATCGATCTTACAAAAGCTTTCGATACTGTCAACCATAAAATTCTCCTCGAAAAATGAGAAAATACAGTATAAAAAATCAAACTAATAAATGGTTCACTAATTATTTAAATAATAGGCAACAATGTGTTATTATAGACAGTATCACTAATACGGAATTATTAAAAATCAAATGCGGTGTCCCCCAGGGATCTATTCTTGCACCTTTATTATTCCTTATCTACATTAAAGATCTTCCTAAAGCCTCTACAAATCTCGATTGTATAATGTTTGCAGATGATACCAATCTGTTCTATTCATCTACCTCTATCAGTGACCTCTTTGATAAAGTCAACTTTGAACTTCAAAATCTTAAAACATGGTTCAGTGCTAACAAGTTATCATTAAACGCGCAAAAAACTAAATATATTTTATTTCACTCAAAGAAACAAAAGAACAAACTACCATCAATTCTACCGACACTAAGTATTGACTACAAAAAAATTGAAAGAACCCAAACAATTAAATTTCTTGGTGTGATTATTGACGAAAATGTTTTATGGACAGCTCATATAAATGCTATCAACACTAAAATATCTAAAAGTATTGGTATACTTTTTAAAGCTAGACCATTTTTATCGTAAAAAAACCTAAAACTTCTTTACTTTTCCTTTATACATAGTTATCTCACATATGCCAACATAGCCTGGGGAAGCACACACAAGACAAAATTAATATCTCTTTATCGACGACAAAAACATGCTTCTAGAATAATACATCATAAAAACAAACTGACCCACGCTAAACCCCTATTAAAAGAAATGAAAGCACTAAACATTTACCAAATTAATATCTACGCTAACATTTTGTTCATGCTTAAGTACAAACTAGGATTAGTTCCAAACCGATTCACAGGAAACTTCTTTCAATCTAATATCAACAAATTTAACACAAGAGCAACTGGTAACTTTATTGTACCCCTGAAAAAAAAAAAGTTCTCAACTTTCTATTTCTTATCGTGGCCCATATTTATTCAACAAATTAATTCCGAATTATACCTCGATTTCTCTCCCAGACAATATAAGTTCTTTAAAGTCGAAACTCAAAAATCATGTTCTTAATATGGATAATTACCTAGAAATGTTCTAGTTCTGATGGTAAATCAAAATTTACGCTCAAATTAAAATAATCAGCAATCAAATACATATGGAAAATGTAAATTTTTGTTTAACAAAAAAAGCTAGTATTATTATTATAAACCTCAACACTAACACAAAACATAGTTCAATTAAAAAGAAAAGAAAAAAAAGTTTGCAATAATAACATGTAAAACATTTCTTTAATGAGAATCACATTGTTTATATGTGTGCTTTACGCAATACCTCAAGGTTCTCGATGATAAGACTTATCTCAGTCTTTTACGAGTTCCCTACAACAACAAAACCCTTCTTATCAAGTCATAGCATACCTAATTATTGCTTCCTATACTTAACGGTATTTTGTAAAATGTATTTTTTTTTGTTTAGGAAGTACAGTTTCTTTATAATATTGCAGTGAAAAAAATTTATAATTAATATGTAGTTGTGAAAATTTAAAGGAAAATATATATATATATATATATATATATATATATATATATATATATATATATATATATATATATATATATATTATGTATATATAGATATTTATGTATATACTGATATAATGATAGAAAATCACAACTCAGTGTTTTTAATGTGTTGTGGTTATCTTTTGTGTTATTCCTTTTAAGTTTTTATTGCAGAAAATTAACACTTTTTATATCAAAAATAAAAAGCAAGAATTTTTTTAAAATCTTTTTTTACAATTTTGTGTTTTGATATATAGAAAATTTTCTTTTTTAAAAAATAATATAAGTTTTTAAATTTTATTGATATTTAAAAAACCGCAATAATAATGTCTAGAAATATATATATATATATATATATATATATATATATATATATATATATATATATATATATATATATATATATATATATATATATATATATATATATATATATATATATATATATATATATATATATATATATATATATATATATATATATATATATATATATATATATATATATATAGGTATATATATATATATATACATTGATATGGTAATGTCACATAGAATAGTTGTGATATAGGGTTCCACACTCTTTTTAGATTTTTTTATGGCTTTTAACTTTTTAAACGCAGTTTTAAGGAGAACTTTTTATGATTTCTCAGTCGTATGAAAACCTGGAATTTTTTGTTTATCTAAATATAGAGGTTTAATAGAAGGTAAATGCACCAAGTGTTATTCCAAAAAAAATTAATAAACATCTTTTTAAAGATATTTAAAAAATAAATAACAATTCTAAGTTTATTTGTAATAAAGAAACAAAAAAATATTTGTAGTAGATTTTTATAAAAGTTTTCAATTTAAAATCATTTTCTGACAAACTAATTTTTTCCTGTATCATCCGAATACTAAAGATCACTTTTAACGAATTCATCATTTGGAAGTCTTTCAAATGCCTAAACATTATCTGTTTCCCACCATTAGTAATATCACATTTAATAATATTACGTCAATACATTTTTAAAAAAACTCAAAAAATATTTTTTGAAAAACTTTTTAAATTAGCTATTTCAAAATAATCAAAAGCCTATTTTAAAAAAACAATCAAACGTTTAATCAACATCAATAGTGTACACATATCTAATTAAATTTACAATTTAAAATAGTTAAAAATTACCATATATCAGCTTTTTTTTCATATTCTATATCAAAACAGGTTGAATTAATGACTTCAGGACTCATCCAGTAGGGTGTCCCAATTGTTGTTTTACATCCCGCCTGAGAACGAATTGTCTAAAAAACAGTTTTATGATTTATACATGTCACTAACAACGCAAGAACAAATAATAATTTTTAATAAGTTAAAAAATTTATATAAATTTAGATATCTGTGTGACAATTAAGTTATTCATTAAGTTATCCTTAACTAAAATATTTAAATATCAAGTTATATGTCTCATTTTACAAATAATCGATAAAAACAAAATAATTAAAAAAACAAATAAAACAAAACAAATGTTGATAAATGCACAACATTTCAGTATCATATACTTGAATGGCAATACTGATTTGCCATTACACCTCCTAGGGCCAAAGACACGAGTTTTGAAGTGGAGGAACACAAAGACACAGGTTTTGTAATGGCGGAACATTAATCACAAAAGGGTGGGGTGAGGAAAGGCAGGTGTTCTCTTGCTGGGGTCGGTCATTTTTCTATTTTTTTGACAGCAAAATCTAAAAACCACCAGTTTTTTCATAAAAAAAGTTATTAAAAATTGAAAGTAAGTTAATAATTAGACTGAACATAGATAAAAGTTTTGAATTTATAATTTTATGCTTTTTTAATATACTTTGTAAGTTATACTTTAGAATTATAATATTAAAAGAAACCAAAAACTTTTTTATTTTTGTTTTTTGAGTTTTTGAAACTATTTTTATCGGAGGTTCATGATGTTGATTGGTTTTGAAGTTAGGTATTTGCAAAGATTTTTTTAAATAGAGGTTCAAACACTTCTGCAATATCTATCAAACAATAATACGCAATACGAGTTACGAGCAAGATGTGTTTTTTCTAAGAAAAAGAGAGGAAAAAAATAGTATTTAAAATATGTTTCTTTATCAATAAAATGATTGAAAATAGATTTCATATCATTTCAAACAATGAAACTCTGCCTAGTAATAAATTTCTTGTTTCTGCATTAAAAGAATGGGTAATTGTTTCGAAAGCAATTCAAATGGAAAACAAAGAAATAAAGAGGAACTCAGTTTTTGAGAGAAAAAATACTTATTCAAATCAATCTTATTGAAGATCTTAAAGTAACGAAACTTTGGAATTAATTTGGAGTATATTCCTATCGAATCAAGTTCCAAATATAAATTTCGATTATCATGCACAAAGTGAAAAGAATTTTTCAGACGGTAAACCTACAAAAAACATCATTGAACAATCTCGTGGTAAACCATGCTCTCACGTTGAAACAAAACATCAAGCTTCATATATAAATTTCAATTATCGTGAACAACGTGAAAATAAAATTTCATATGCAGAAACTACAATAAACGTCATTTAACAATCGGTATACCATTGTCAAACGTTGAATCAAAACAAAAACCTCTATTTTAAAAAATCTTTGCAAATACCTAACTTTAAAACCAATCAACATCATGTACCTGATAAAAATAGTTTCAAAAACTCAAAAAACACAATAAACGATGTTGATGATCTAAATAATTACATCTTAGTACGTAGAAATAAAAAACTCTCCGGTCAAGAAACAAATTTTTCCTTGAAAAAAAAAAAAAATAAATCTTCAGCCTGTTTTCGACATTAAATTTCCAGAAAAAAAAAACAATAGTTGGCAAAGAAGAATTTGTCAATTTGAACTTTTTGTTGAAAGCGTTAGCAAGCAAATAAATGAGGAAGATTAAAAACTCTATATAAAAACGGAAATAGGTGTCACAGATATATCAGTTAATTTAAACAATGAAAATCAATACAACAGATCTTACAAAGTTTCAATAAACAGCTGCGACAAAAACAAAATGTTTAGCCCTGCTCTATATGGGATAACAATATAATAGTTAAGCCGTTTCGAAAAAAGCGCCTATATTCAACCATAGTCCAAAATCTCGAAACAAGGAAACCTTTTATATAAAAAAAAAAATTGATTCAGACAGTCAATTAAAGGAAGATATACTTCTTATAACGTTTAAATTAAGTAATTTTAACTGCCATGGACCTTAGTCAAACATTGAATATACTGAATCGTTGATAACTTCACATCTTATAACTTTTATATGCGAATAAAAATAATCGGCTTTATTAGAATTTATAAAAAAAAAAATTATTTTGAACTAGTAGACGTAATTTAAGGTTCTTGCCCGAAAATAACGCATTAACATCATACAATACCAAACGCATCTTACATTGGTCACATAGCTGTCTCAAGGAATACTTCTCTTTATTATGAGAATTGTATTGTAGCCTCTTTTTCATCTCAAAACATAAGTGATCATTTACCAATATCAATTAAACTTGAAAGAGGCCAAAATTTTCGAGAAAAAGTTAATAAAATTATAGATAATAATAGCATTCCTTATTATGCCTAGAATATTCAAAGTTTTATACAATTGTATAATGAGTTTTATAAAGGTTTTATACAATTGCATAACAACAAAGTTTTATACAATTGTATAATAACAATTTTAACAGTTTTCAATTTACGAAAAACAATTACAATGAAGAACTTATTGAAATCTATTCTTTTATTATAAAAAGTGCATCTGAGGCTCATAGCTAACACTTATTCTTGAAAAAACAATCTTTATATTCAAAATCTTGGTGGACTCCAGGGTTAAGCTAGAGCAATAAAGTTCTTACATTTTATTTTAAGAAATGATGTGAGATGAGTTTCGAAAAAGATTTAAACTCGCTTACTTTTAATCGGTATCGAACGGCACGTCAAAGTTTCCGCAACGCTCTTAAAAAAGCTCAAAATTGTAACCTTTTTAAGCAATACACAAAAATCGAGAAGCTAAAAAATACCAACCCAATAAATTTCTGGAGTACCTTTAAATACATAAAGTCTGATATACTAATACAATACTATTTACTATTAATAAAAAAAAGGACAAGGAAATAATCACTAAAGAAGTTGCCGATAGTTTCGAAAAACGTTTAAATACCAAAGCAATGACGCATACTACCGCAAATTTTTAAGTTCCATCTTGTATCAAATTTGATATGGTAGTAATATTCGATGAAAATATTAAAACGGAGATCTCTCGCCAAAAATTAAAAAAGACCAAAGATGCGTATGGAATCTCTACAGAACATTTAAAAAAGAACGTTGCAAAACCCTAACAGAGTGGCTCAGAAAATTCTTTAAATTTGTTAATAACCACGGCTAGGCAACAAAATTGATGTCTACATTACTTATTATACGTCTTGCTAAATCTTATAAAAAATTATTAATTTATTCGAATAACTACCGAGGTACTAGCGTCATTCCAATCTTTACAAAACTAATAGAAATCTTATTTTAATAATCTGTCCGGAGATAAAAGAAACTCATCCTCTTCAATTCGGTTTTACTAAAAACAGGTCAACCTTACATGCCAAATTTGTTACAACAATAACAACTCACCTGTGTAATACATTACAACAACAACAACTCACCTGTCTATCTTTGTTCCTTCCAAAAAGCATTTGACACCTGTAGCTAGGACATTTCATTTGAGAAACTATACGACAATTGATCTGTCTAAAGCCTTTGACACAGTCAACCATGTCATTTTTTTGAAAAAACTTGAACATTATGGAATAAAAAACAATAATTTACTATGGTTTAAAGATTACTTATCAAACAGACAGCAATACATTCAATATGAAAATGTTAAAACGACAAAAAGTATAATATAATGTGGAGTTCCTCAAGGCTCAATCTTAGGACCGTTAGTGTTTTCTCTTTATACAAATGATCTATCTTTTACCTCAAACATACTAAACTTTATTTTGTTTGCTGATGACTCCAATCTGTTTTATTCTCATAGGGATAATAAAAGCCTCTTTAAAGTAGTTAATGAAGAAGTAAACAAAGTAAATGAATGGGTTAGGGTTTATTTGTAATAAACTTTCACTTAACGTTAACAAAACTAAATTTATTCTTTTTCACAAACCAACCAAAACAAAAAACCTTTCTTTAAAATTACCCAATCTTAAAATCGATAATATAAATATTACTAAGCAAACAACTGAAACTTTTTAGGTATTATTTTAGACGAAAATTTAACATGGAGGAAACATAAACACTCTTGAAAAAAAACTTTCAATAAAATTGCAATGATGTATAAAGCAAAACCATTTTTGGATATAAGATCTCTAAAAAGTTTTCCTTCATACATAGCTTTCAAACTTACGGCGATATCGTATGGGCAAGCAACAGCTACGCTAAGTTAAAGAAAATTTATACAAAACAAAAACATGCATGTAGAATCATTTATCAAATAAAACATGGACTGTCTTCAGCAATATTTTATCCTTATATTAGAGAAATAAGCCATAAATACCCCATCAAGTTCTCAGAAAACTTCTTTGTAACTCAAAAGTATAATCTAAAGTTATGTTCTTATTCTATTCAGTACAGGGGTCCAATTTTGTGGAAAAACTTTCAGCATATAGTTAATATTAAAGAAAAAACATTTCCGCAATTCAAATCTAAATTTAGACGTTATTTAGTACTTACGGATTTTAATATAGCAGATCTTCTATGTCACTTTTAAAGCATTAAAATTTATTAAACTAAATTAGCACCATAAACTTAAAAATCTAGACCATTTAACAATACTAAGAATTTCAATGTCTTTATCATACTTTCATTGAAAATATATATTCTGTTAAAGTTACCTACAATTTTCTTGATATATTTTATAATATTGAAACAGAATTTTTATTTGAATTTTGAATTATTTTGAAAGAAAAGAATATATACAAATATATATGTCGAATCACATCCAATTTATAACCAAAAACAGAAAATTTTTGTCATTTTTATTACTATAATTTAATCATTTCTTTTTTTTTTTTTTTTTTTTTCTTCAATTATTTTAATACTTTTTTTTTTTTCTTTCTAATTTTGTTTCTTAACATTTTAAAATTGTCTTTTTTTATATACTTTTGCTTATATATTACGGATTATTATATATTACGGATATTTATTTGCGTTACTATTGGGGCTCGGTGATAAGGCTATTTTATGCCTTCTTCTTGCTCCAACCAATTGTACTTTTTATATTGTTGTACTTTGTAAATATTTTTAACGGCGAAATAAACTAATAAACTAAACTAAACTAAACTAAAAAAAAAAAAAAAAAAAACCTGCTTTATATTATTAATACTATATTGTCATTGTACCATGATAGAAGTGATTCTGTCACTTATTTAGGATGCAAGTCATATCCTTTTTATCTAATACAGAGAGTGCGACAAGGATCAATTCTTAATAATCTAGGTTTTATATAGGGAATCCTATATATCGGTATACTGGGATATTGAAAACCGGGATTTTGGTCGATTTTGTCTAGTCTCGAATATTAAAATTATTATTAAAAGGCCTAAATACTGGTATTAAAAGGCCTAAATACTGGTATTTCGGTATTTGAATGGTTGTTTTTTTTTTCATTATTTTTAGCAATATTTGTATACTTTATGTACTTTTTTAAATTAAAAAAGTGTTACAACATTTAAGTAGATATTAAAATACAACTATTTTTGAACATATAGCATTGTCGTATTTTAGATTATGAACATACAAAAGTTCGTAAACCTTTGTTGTTTATTTTACAAATATTTTTTAATCTATCATGTGTTTAAACTCTTTGTTTGAGTAAAAACCTATTATATTAAAGAAAAGTTGTCAAACTCTGATTCATAGATAACTCTTTGATAAAACTCTTCGCATTATTATTTAACTCAAATTTTAAAATCATTTAAATTCCCGGGAGGTTTATAATTACGGGTTGTTGTTTTTATTTTTTTTTGAAGCAATTATAAGTGCTTAAAATTTAAAGCAACGTGTTAAGCATTCTTTAGTTTTTGAGTTTTTGATTATAAGTTTTTAGTAATACGACGAGGATATAAAAGTAAAAAACGAGTTCATATTTATAGAGATTACAAAATCTTTATATACTCATTTCTTTGATACTTTATAAAAATAATTACCGAAAACAACTTTTGTAAGTTAAAAACTTAACATTTTCAAGTTTAAATTTAAATATTTAAATTCATTTTATTTAATATTTATATCAGTCACATTATGTGACTGATATAAACATTGGATAAAATGTGTAACTCATATTTACAAATGGAGATTATATTCTAATTTAGAAGAGTAAAATTAAAAAGTTTATTGAGCATTCAAAAGGAGAAGATAAATATTCTGTTTGGTTTTTTTCTTAAAGCTAAAAAAGAGTATAGTGCCAAGTGTAAGTAGTTTGCAAAAATTATAAAAACAGCAGGTGGTTCAACAAGCGGCCTTCATACACATTTAAAAATAAAGCATGACGTAATATTACGAAAACGAGTTGCTACTGAACCTCTTGGTGAATCTAGTTCAATACTTAAATCGCCTCTTCCAAAAATTACTAAATATTAAAAAAAAAAACTACAGAAGACTCGCTGTCAGCAATCTTATCAAGAATGACAGCACTTGATGGGCTTCCATTCAGAATTTTATAACATCCGATGATCTTCAAAAATCATTATAAAAGCATTAAATTTTAAATGATAAACTTCCAAAATCTGCCACGACTATACAAAAAATTGTCACTAGTTATAGCGAGACTATTCGGCAGTTAGTAGTTAAAGAAATATCAGAATATAAGTTAAATGGAAAAGGTTTTAGTATTACTTTTGATGAGTGGACTTCCTTAAGGAACCGGCGGTACATAAACGTGAATCTTGACTCAGAGTCAAAGTTTTGGAATTTAGGACTTCTCCGAATCAATGGAAGTTTACCTGCAAAAAAATGTGTTTTAGTATTAAGTGAAAAATTGAATCAGTATGGTTTGTCATTAGAAAAAAATATCGTTTGTTTAACAAATGATGGTGCAACAGTTATGCAAAAAGTAGGCAAATTAACACCGGCTGCTCAGCATTTGTGTTTGGCCCATACAATTTACCTTGCATTTGTAGATGTTTTATATAAAAAAGAAAGAACCGAAAAAAGAACCACTTGCTCGAATGAATCAATATACTTCGACTCATATTAAGATACCGAAGAGTACGAAAATAATGATGCCTTTGAAAATATTTCAAATACATACGAAGAAGGTTTATTTATGGATTACGATATACAAGAACAAGATACAGAAATAACACATAGTCAAATTGGTCCCTTTATACAAAAAGTAAAGAAAATTGTACAAATATTTAAACATTTACCGTTAAAAAATGAGGTACTACAGAATTGTGTAATGCTCGAATTTTGTAAAGAATACTTTTTAATTGCAGATTCCAAAACTAGATGGAATAGCATATTAGCAATGCTCGAACATTTTTAAAAATTAAAGTCTTGCATCCAAAAGTCAGATATAGATATAAAACTTAATATAAACTTTACAGAAACTGATTTTAAAACAGTTTTAGCTACTATCTAAGCACTTTTGCCGGTAAAATTAGCCATTGAGTCACTTTGTTGCAAGGATGCTAACTTAATTTCTGAAAATATTTAATAGCGGATTTAGTACGGGTTTTCCGGTATTATGTTTTTATAAAATCGGAACACCGGTATTGATTTTTTGACCGGTATTAGATTCCCTATTTTTTAGATGGGATACTATAAGCTCTTCTTTTACCTCACTTAATCATTCAAATATTGCTAATATAATATCATAGTTCAGTGCAATAATGCAAACTGTTATTCAATTATGGATCTGCTTTGCTCATCCAAGCTCTATTTTTTTTTTTTTATTAATTAATTTATAGTTAGATCGTTAGGAAAAATTTACTATTAGATCGTAAAGAAAAATTTACAATTAAATTGTTAAAAACGTTACTCAATAAGAAATAAATAAAAAATAAATCTAAGACTTTTTTGCTAATATAAAAAGAACGCAGAGACTCGCAGAAGACCATTAGGTCTTGTCACCAAGAACCGCTCGTAAATTAAAATTTCATAAAGTTCAATATATATATAAAGTCAAGTGCATATATAGTTAATCACGTTTAAGTGCATGTTCTTATAAATATTCAACTGAATAAACTAAAATAATACATCAAATTAATAACGTTTAAAAATATGACAATATATCATCAAGAGACAAAATGATTTCTTTAAGCTTATTTCTAAATGAAAAATAACTCAATTAAAGAGAGAAAAATTAAATTGTTTTAAAACTATTTTGTTCCAAAAAAAAATTGACAAATTAAATTATAATTTCTTAAATTGTATTTATTTTTATATTTCAGCGTGTATAAACTATGAAAAGAAACTGGGGAAGAGTTAGTTTTACATTTATACATAAAACAAAGAATATTAAAAACATTCAGCTGATATATATTAAGAATTTTCATTTCAAATAAAACAAGCTTGGCATAAGTAAGTCTGTTTTTAAAATTAATAAGACGAGAAACATGCTCCTGTTGACGATAAAGAGGCTCCAGTTTACATTTATTGGCATTGCGCAAAGCAATATTTGCATAGTTTAAATGACAATGGATAAAAGAGATATATAATTGCATTAGACTACGTTTATTTAACACAGCTCTAGCTTTATACAATAATTCTATACTTATAGCAATTTTATTACACAAGAATTCAATGTGGTGTTTCCAACTAAGGTTTTCATCAACATAGAAACCCAAACATTTAGCACTAATCACTCTTTTTATTTGGATTTCATCAATAAAAAGTAGATGTAGCTCACAAGGAAGTAGATTTTTTTTAGACGCTGGACGAAAAAGTGTCCATTTTGTTTTTTCAAAATTTAGCGAAAGTTTATTCAATTTAAACCAATCAGATATTTTTGTTAATTCCATGTTCATATCTCGAAATAATATAGTTATGCTATTATCAGACAAAAAGAGGTTAGTATCATTGGCAAACATGATTGACATCATATTAGAAGCTATATGAAGATCATTAATGTAAATAAGAAAGAGAAGGGGTCCTAATATCGAGCCCTGTGGAACCCCACAGGTTATGTTTAATAAATTAGATGGGTTAACTTCATTACTATAAACAAACTGTTTGCGGTTACTTAAGTAACTTTGAAGTAACTTTAAAACATTTTCTTTAATTCCACAATATTTAACTTTTTTTAGGAGAATTTGGTGATCGAATGTATCAAAAGCTTTTGATAAATCTATGAAAACTCCCAACGTATATTGGGAATTTTCAAACAACTCAGAAATACTACGAGTTATATGAAGTATCGCGTGTTCTGTTGATATATCTTATTAGAACCCGTGTTGATTAGTATAAAGTATATTATTTAAAGAAAGGTGATTATAAATAACGTTTTATAGGATTCTCTCTGAAAATTTAGAAAAAATAAGTAAAACAGAGATTGGGCGATAATTTGTAAGATTTGTAGTATCACTTTCTTTGAAAATTGGTGTTACTTTGGCTATTTTAAAATAGTCTGGAAATATTTCTTGTTTTATTGAACAGTGAAAAATTTTAAATATTGCATCTTTTAAATGTTCATATGAGTCAATGACCATATTACTAAATATATTGTCGTGACCGACAGATTTATTAGACTTTAGCATTTTAAAAGATTGTTCAAATTCTTCAAAAGATATTTCAAAAGAAGTTTGAGACAAAGTTAACGGAAAATCAAAGTTATCCATTTTATTTATCACAAAAGGAATTTTTTTTGCAAGATTTGTGCCAACGGACAAAAAGAATTTATTTAATTCAGCACATATCATTGTTTGATTTGGACAAAAATTCGTCATTAATTTTTAAGATAACAGGCAGTGCGCATGTTTTTGTTTTTTTGCATGCCAGTAACTTCTTCTAGAATTTCCCAGGTGCGTTTAGAATTATGTTTGTTCATTTCAAGTAGATTGGAGTAGTACATTTTTTTTAACTTCTTTCTTTGTGTTTCAAACTTTTTTACATAATTTTTGTAAAGAATCTAACTTTCTTGTGTTTTTGTTTCTAAGTATTTTATATATAATTTTTGCTTAATTTTAGAAGATTTTCTGAGATTTTTTGTAATCCACGGTGATATTAAACCTCTATTTTTTTAATTATATTACATTTCGGAAAATTTACGTCGTAGATTTCATAAAAAGTTTAAAAGAATGCGTCATAAGCTACATTAGCGTCAGCAGAAGCATTTACGTTTTCCACTGCAGTAGGGATAACTGTTCTTTAAATAAATTTAAATTTGCTGAAGTAAAAAAGCGTTTTGCAAACGTTATATTCTGTTGGAGTATTTTTGCTGTGGCAATGTTAATTGAGAAAAAAATTGGGAAGTGATCTATCGTCCAGCTATATAAAACATAGGTGGTTCCGCTACTCACGTATGATCTTGAACTTTGCAATTATAAAGACTTATTAATGCAAAAACTTGATTTAATAGAGAGAAACGCACTTAAGTCACTCTTCAATGTTTCCAAACACAGCAAAAATTATATGCATTCTTTGTATTACATCCAACATGTATCAACAATCGTACAGCAAAACAAGTTATTTTTCGTATATTGAGCAATAAAACAACATTTGGTTTTCAATTTGAAAGCCAATATTTTAAAAAATTTTTATAATGTCTTTTCTAATTTAATCAAGCTGTCGACCAGATTTTTTACGCATTACTATTAAAAAATGCATACTATGTCTACAAGAAAAATTTGAAATAATTACACATACAAACCAAAAATGTTTATTAGACAAAAAATTGGATATGATTTCTAAATGCAGGCACAAAATTAAGTTTCTCCTAAAAAACTATAAAAATAAGTGAGCTCAAATAATAGTTACATTAACTCCCCTTTGAAAAAAATATATTATTTTTAAAAAAAGCTTAAGTAATCATTTCTAAAGAATTCTTTTAAAAATAGTGTCGACAAATTACACAAATGTGTGAAAATTTGCAGTAGTTAAGACATGTTGTTATATATATATTTGTATATATATATATATATATATATATATTTGTATATATATATATATATATATATATATATATATATATATATATATATATATTTATATATATATATATATATATTTTCTTTTTTTTAAATTTTTACAACTGCATAATAATTACAAAATTTCGATTCAGAATTCGATTTTTTATTTTCGTTATATTATCTTTTAATGTGTATATGGGGGTTTTTGGGGTTAAGAATTTCATTTTTGATCTTTATTTTTACCTATGACCCCCGCCTTAGGGCGTTTTATGCATATTTTAAATATTTTTGTCTATTTTCCAAGAAAAATAACACGTTTATTGGTAAAATTGATCTTTATCATATTTTTTTCAACAAAACCAAACCTAAAAAATAAGAATATGTGTAAAAAATAAAAAAAAAATTATTTTAGCGAGGAACAAAAGCGACAAACTGTTGTTGCTTTCAAGTCAGCAACGTTTTTATTAAAAAAAAAGACATCGGTAAAACATCATTACCGACATATTTTGTGACAGAGCACAACAACAATGACATTTATGGGTGTTTAGTTCATTCATGTTTTAGCATTATTTCAGTGAAGTTGAATTATGTATTTCCTGCCAGCTAATAATTGTAAAATTCAAAAAAAAATTAAAAGATGAATGCTGGCTCTTCTACTTAAAAATTCAAAGAGCCAGCACCAACATCAAAAATAATATCAGTAAACGTTGAAGAGAGCTATTTAGCATATGAACCAAGTACTGAGACAGACGAAAAGATGTTTTGCCAATGATACGAGGACCATATACTCCCAGATACGATGCTTTGAACTTCGCTGCAATGTATGATCGATTTGGTGTGTCTAATAGATTAGCAGCAGCACTCGCAACATCTCTTTATGCAAGACATTGACGTAAAAGATGAACATGGCAATCCTATCATCATGGATAAAAATAAAGTGCGTCGAGAAAAAGCCAAATGCAGACAAGAATTGTTACTTAAGCAGTATGATGCATCCAATTTGATAGCATTTTCATTCGACGGCCGAAAAAATGATGCTTTAACAATGGAAAAAATTGATGAGAAGTTTCTAAACGTGTTTCTGAAAAAAGTCGACACAGTGTTATGGCAGTTACACCAGAAAACCGTGCAAAATACCCCAGACTTGAAAGCAAGAAAAAACTTTTAAATATGAAATTTAAAGCAAGAAATAACTCAAAAATAACTTATTTCGCTTTTCTTCCGCTAAATTCATTTTTTTTTTAATTTTTTACACATGTTCTTATTTTTTTAATTGAGTTAGACGAAAAATGGTTAAAACATGCACAAAACGCCCTCTGGCGGTGGTCATAGGCAAAAATAAAAAAATGTGTTATATTTTTTAACAGAAAATAGAAATAAAATAATTCTAACCTCGCGATTACATAATTTAAAGTGTACATACATTAGATATTTCTATACTCTTTCGTTCACATTTTTTTTTAAAACAAAGTGATGTGACTCTTTCTTGTCATTACCTCGGTTGCAATGGTGTCAAAAACGCTCAAAAGAGTATTACTAACACTACTACTATTAAGTTCATCAATATTATATAGATTTGAGTAATTTATATAAGAAAATCTTTGTTTTTTCGAAGTTTTTACTTACACTTCTTATGTTTATGCGTATTACCTTATTTCATTAGATTGAATTTGTAAAACGCTGCTAAGTATTTACATTTAAGTCTTTCAAAATATTTTAATCGTAAAAATTGCTATCACAGTTTAGGAGGAGGAGGGTTTTTATTTTTGTTTTAGTAAAATAAACAATTTGTTTTGCTAAATCAAAAATTAAAAAGGAGTTTCAGTAACAACCTTGTCAAACCAACGCGACAAATTAAAAATTACTTAATGACGTAATTCATTTTGTTAACAAAAAAAGCGCCAGAGCTATAGTAAATGCCATTGATCTCAAAATATAACTAGATAGCGTATACGGCAAATTTTTTTAAACCAGTTTTAGCCTCCCAAGATGGCGGCGTATTTAGTTGATTACAAGTTGAGAAATTTTGGTTACGAATTTTTATATCCTTTTGAAATGAATTCAAATGTACTAGCCTCAAATACAAATATATTTTTTGATTTTACATAGCAAATACTTTAAAAAGAAACGCAATATTACATATTTACGTAAAGTTCTAAAATGTAATATTTTGTTTAACAAATTATACTCTTTATTATTAGTTTGTATATTATATTTCTTTTTTATATAAAAATTAATTATTTAAATAAGAAAAATTAAATAAGATAAAAATTTTTAGTAAATTAATGAAAAATTAGTTTATTTAACATTAGTAAATAACGCACTAGAAAGTAGTATTATACGAAGAACCTAATAGTTGATTATTAGGTTCCACTAATATTTATAACTAGTTATAATCTATTAGTAGAAGTAAAAAACAAATAAGAACCTAGTAAGTATCCAATTCAAAAGTTTCCAAACAACTTTTAAATAATTTATTTAAATGTAAAAAATCAAAATAATTTTTTTCATTTTTTATTTATATTTCATTTCTTTACTTTCTTTTAGTTTTAGTTTTACCATAAATTGTTTAATATTGCTTTTGATACAATTAATGTACCTTTTAGTCCTTAGCTACTCAATGCTGTGTGCTAGAAGGTTAATAACACAACTGCATGGTAGGCAACTAAATGTCTTTTTAAAACAAACTATTATAAATTAGCTTTTCAAATTGATATCACAAATTTACAAAAACTGCATAAACTGTTGTCTGAGCTCTGTGAGTACACACAACAAAGAGGTTCCTTCTAGAATATTTTTTTTTATATATAATTGTTTGTACCTTGCTTTTGATTTGGTAGTACTTTACTAAAATCACTGAACATGTATTCACATATATATATACATATTTATATATATATATACATATATAGACAGGAGCAAGCAGAAGACAATGTGTCTTATCACCCTGCTCCTAAGTTCGTGAAAATATCAATAAAGTTTTACCTATTAACTTCTTAAAACATACGTTGTATAAGGTTTATAAATATTGCAAGTTTTGTACATAATACAACACATCACAGTTCACAAAATATACATAGACCACAAGCATATATACGTGTTAACAAATCAATATATAAATGTTTTTTTAAAAATACAAAAGAATGTTTTTATTATTTAAATCTAATAAGTATAGTTTAACGGCTCTTTTAAATAGTTTAATTGAAGTCATGTTTTTCATGTCTCTATTCAGGAAAAAGTTCCACAAACGTGGTCCTCGACATGTTATTGAGAAGTCTGTTTTTCTAAGGGATGTTGTAGGTATGAGAAAATTGCTAATGGAATATCTTGTAGAGTATTTGTGATTAATTAAGGTGAAATGAGGCTGAAAATATGTTGGAAGCATGATGTTATAAATTTTAAACATAAATAACAGATTTTGATAGATGTTTAGTTTATAAATATTTAAAACATTAATTTTTTTAAGTAAAGGCTCGGCGCATGCATATCTACCTGCATTCAAAATTACCCGGCTTGCTTGTTTTTGTTTGGTATTATTTTTTTTTAAAGAGGATGAATAATTAATTGCCCACGCTATATTGCAATAACTAATGTGACTATGAATAAATGAAAAATACAAGCTTTTCAAGCACATTATATTCAAAAGGTGCTTCGTTTTGAAAAGGATCCCAAGAGCTTTTGAAACGTTGTTTTCCACAAATTGGATATGATTTTTCCAGTTTAAATGATAGTCAAATATTATACCTAGGATTTTCATTGAATGAACTCTTTTTACTTTAATGTTGTTTATAAATAAATCAGGAAGTTTCAGGGGTATGTTATCAGTTTTCGAAGGTTTTGTGAACAGAATGTATTTAGTTTTATCAATGTTTACGGACAGTTTATTGGCTTTAAACCATTCATTGAGATTAATTAGCTCTGTGTTTACAGTAGAAAAAACAAATTTTAAATTAGACCCCGAAAAGAAAATATTAGTACCATCAGCATAAAGAACAAAATTAAGGAATTTAGAGGATAAGTGGATGTCATATACATAAATATATATAAATATAAATAAATATATATATATAAATAAATATATATATATATATATATATATATATATATATATATATATATATATATATATATATATATATATATATATATATATATATATATATATATATATATATATATATATATATATATATATATATATATATATATATATAAATAGTTTATTTTAAAAAGATATTCAGTTGCCTACCATGGAGTTATAAACAGCATAATCATGGTCACTATTAGTTGATTTTCTCTCCAACAAATCGTTTTTTTTTATTAATTCAATTTCAGTTTCAGATATTTTAGTACTGGAGTGAGCAAAAGAAAAAACAGTCATAAGTTTTATCTCTGATGCTGCAGTTTCTATTTGAACATTGAACTCTACTTTGAATTATGAGATGTTTAAATGTGGCTGTGAATTGTTGGCATTTGATATTATTATTATTAAACACTCTTTCAGATTTCACAGCTAAATAAGATCTCACAGCACAATAAAGAGCATGTTAGATGGTTTTGAATTGTTAAATGATTTTATGGTGAACTTTTTTTTTCTTCTCACTAGAGATATACATTTTAAACATACTTAACGGCTACCAAATATCAAACGAAATCAGTTTTTAGACTAAACAAGATCATTTGCGTACCAATTAATCTCTTAAGACTAATGATATAATTATATGCCACGTCAAGAAATGGAAAACAAAGAGTTTTGTTACATGCACACAATGCTGACTTGTTTCTATTGGCAAATAGGTTTCTGGAATTTAATATGTCATGTAATCAATCTTTTATGCAAATAAACTCATCGACATTTATATAAAATTATTTAACTGCAACATACAGTTTAATAATATAAAAAAGCCAGCAACCTACAACATTTATCCATAATTTTTAACAGCAGGCAAACAGTATATATAACTATAGTTATTTTAGAGTTTTATATATTTCAAAGAGGTGATTTGAATATTTGTATATTAAAAATTTAATAAATACGTTTTTTTTCAAACTAATATATTTTTAGATACACTTTCATTACCAATTGTATTGAGTGATTATATATAAGAAATGATTGTTTACTTTTTGTTTGTTTTAAAAGTTATTATAAATAAATATAATTCAGACGTGGTTTTTTTTTTTTAATATTATAAGTGACACTTAAGAATATTCTAATCATATTATTTATGCAACAACAGTATTTAAGTATAATATCCCAGCTAAAACAAAACGTTCAAGCACGATCGACGAACGTTGTAAATGTTCAAGCACGTTTTATGAACGTCCCGTAAAAGTTGTGGAAAATTCTTTATTTGCAGCTAAAATTAACGTCCAATAAACGTTACCATAACGTTTGTTAAGGTTTGCTCAACATTTGCCACAAACGTTATTTGAACAAAGTTTTGTGAACTCCGATTTACAGTTCTTGCTTAAATGCTTAAATGTATAAATTTAGACAAGTTTTGTTTCTGTTTATTCCTACATTTGCTAGTATTTATAATATGCAATCCTTTTTTTTAACTTACTTAACCCATTTTTACTTAACAAATACTGAATTACACCATATAAACTTTATTTGAAAACCAATGATTTAAATAAAACACTTTAACCAGAAGGCCCACAAATGGCTGAGCTGATTAAAGTTAGCAAAAATTTGTACAAAAAATACAATACATCTAATGATGAAAAAGTTTATTAACTATTACTGGTTGGTTTAATATTACTAACCAATAGGACACTACTAACAATTTACATCAATTTAAGTTAAATCTGAACAGAAAACAACGTCGACAACATTAAAATAAAATACGAGTTGTTCCAGTAAAAAAGGTGCTGTTATAGAAACACTTTTTTACTTTTATTTATTATATAATATATAATTATAAACTCTATATGTTAAACTGCAACCAAAAATTTTATACTATAAGCATATAATAAAACAATAACTTTATATTAAATATATTTAACTAACTAAATAAACTAAATATTTTTAGTTTTTAACTTTTTTTATATAATATTTTCTCAGTCTCAACTTAATACATAAAACCATAGTTTGCACACTTTCATTAAATTAGATTTTGTTTTTCCCTGGTTTTGTAGAGTATTATAACCATTTTGTGCTAGATTTTTATAAAATTAACATTACATAAAACATATTTGTGGAATTTACAGCAATTTTATTACTGGATTTTACTTGCCTTGCACGCTTCCGAATTAAAAAAAATATTGCCTTGTTTATTTTAAATTACCAACACTTTGTATCCTTTAAGTAAAAAATGTTAAATGTAAGTAGGGCAGGTGCCCTACCCCTCCCCCCCCCCCCCCACGCACATTTTTTTTCTAAAGGACATTTTTTTAATGTTTTGAAAATTCTAGATACAGAGAACATTTTTTAGATTTGAAAATTGTGCCTCCCCCAACTTCAAAACCCATGACGTTGGCCCTGAATGCTGAATGTGTGTATGTCATTTTTATTTAATATGGAACTTAATTTAATAATTTCATAATTCACTTACTGCATTTGTCTTTAACTTACTGCAAAGGGTTTCCAAAAGAAATTATGAAGTGCTTCCTCTGTAGATTATATTTTTAAATCTTGTTTGTATGATTTTTATATGTCAATATATTATAGTCCTTTATTTATAAACGATAAAATTAAAAAAAAAATGCAGAAAAAATAGATTAGCCACTGAATAGTTTGGTTTATGTTAATGACGCATTTCTTGAAAAAATGGCGTTGTTTATGTTAGTTATTTTAGTTTTATTTTTCAAATAAATGGCTACGATTTAACTTTATATATATATTTTATATATATATATATATATATATATATATATATATATATATATATATATATATATATATATATATATACTTTTTTTTTATAAACTATCTACTTCAACGTAAAACAACTTAATATTAAAAATTGCTGGCACCTACTATTGGTTCAGAGATAGAGTCAGAAAGGGCATATAGCAAAATCAAATACAGCAGCATCAAATACATGTTCTGTAATAGTGAAATACTTTGACTTTGTTCAAGAAGTGCACGTCGTTTTTAACGCATCACCTTCACGTTACCAAATCCTAACAGAAGCACTGTCTAGCTCTCAAGAAAAGACAAAAAAGAAAAAAACTGCTGACACCTATTGGGTTAAATGATACTCGTTGAGCATGCAGACTTGATGCAGTTAAGACACTTGTTGTTGGATATGACAAGTTTAAGGTAGCTTTAGAAAAAATTTCAATTAACAAGGAGGAAAAGGATATTGTTCACAATGCTGCTGGTCTTCACAAAAAAATGTGCAAGATCAAAATTGCGCTATATTCATTATTTTGGAATGAGATATTGGAGCAATTCAATGCTACAAACAAGATACTCTAGAGCCCTGAAATGGTATTGCAGTCTGCAGTAGATGCCCTTACTTCACTTAAAACATTCGTGGAATCAAATTGAGAATGTTTTGCTCAATATGAAGAACGTACAAAAAAATTATCTGGTTCAACTGAATATTCCCAAGATCAACGTCGTTAGTGGAATAGAAATGTTCGCCTCAATCCAATCGGTTATGAAACTGGAGATGAAGTTCAGCAATCCCCAAGTTATCAGTACAAACAGAATAAATGCGTACAAGAATGTATGTGAGTATTTTGGCTTTCTGAATTGCCTTGATGAAATGGAACCAAACAAAATAATAATGTCTGCAAACAATTTGGTTAACAAGTACAAGCCAGACCTTGAAGGAAGTCTCGGAAATGAGCTTGTTAAATTTTCATCCCCTCTAAAGCTTCATATGGATGACTATGATGTTAATGCAAACGTGCCCAAAGAACTTTTCTTTTAGAAAAATTTAAATGCGAATAACTTCATCTCAAGTTTTAGAAATGTAGAAATCCTATTAAGAATGTAATTGGTCATAATGGTCTCTAATTGTTCGGGAGAACGATCTTTTACCAAATTGAAACTTATAAAAAAAAGACTAAGGGCAAATATGAGCCAAATCAACTTTCTTATTAGACACTAATGAACATTGAATTCGATTTACTACGGGAGATTAATTTCTCAGATATTAAGAAACCATTTGTTTTGCACAAAGGTAGAAAGGCTAACATTTCTTTATAATCTTACAAATTTTTACAAAGTTAAACAAAACACATGTATATATCATTATATGTTTTATGTCTATTGATTATTTTTATTTGTCCATACATTGCTTTAGCATTATTTCCAATTTATATGATGGTCAAACCTTATGCGGAGTTACTTTAGGTTTTTTAACACATTACATTACAATACAATTTTAGTACCGGTAAAAGGTACTAAACTTTCGCTATGCTTGTTTGAAAATATTTCTCGAGGGCCCACACAAATTTCAGTGCGCCTGGACCACACAATTGTTTAATCCGGCCCTAATCGTACTATTTATTTTAAGTTAAGCATTTGCAGTAATATGTTTCAAGTTACCAAAGAAAAGATATATATATATATATATATATATATATATATATATATATATATATATATATATATATATATATATATATATATATATATATATATATATATATATATATATATATATATATATCTTCATATGCACGGCGTGCGACGTGCATATGAAGGGTGCAAGGGGAATGACAGTGATGTCACATTTTAACATTTTTTGAGTTATTATCCCAGCTATGTTAAAGATAAGTTTCTGCATCTTTACACAAAGGGACATGAAAAAAAAAAGTTAAATCACACCTAAATTTTTATGTGAAAAAAGGGGTCGCAAGGGGTAAACCAGAGATGTCCAAATTGTTCAAGGGGTAAACCGGAGATGTCCAAAACCCTTTGCGCAGAATAGGAATTTTGCTACTTTTCAGCCAATCGGATTTGTTTTCGCCAAAAACATAATACTCTTATATTTGCTGAAATGGCGGACAAATGTCAGTATCCTGATATATCAGAAATTCCAAAAAAGAAAAAAAAACATGGTCGAAAGTGGGAAAGAAATAGAAATGAACGAATATCATCACATGTTATTGGTTTTCCGTGTCATTGCAAACGGTATAAGTGTTTTGAAGAAACGACAGTTGAAGAAAAGGAGTTTTTACTGTTGTACTTTAATAAAATGCAAAATAAAGATCATCAAGACAGTTTTCTTGCTTCAATTATTAAGGTTTTAAGTATTAAACGAAGAAGACCTCGGAAAAAAGAAGAAAAAAGGTTTCTTCGTGATCATTCATTCTCTTATTATATCAAAGTGGCACGAGGTAATAATATCGTAAGAGTTCCAGTTTGTATCAATGCTATCTTATCAATATTTGGCATTGGAAAATCAAGAATAGAAAGAATAAGAGGATCTCTTGTTAAGACAGGTTAGTAAAAATAAATAAACATTATTAACATGCAGTATTAAGTACTAATTATTCATTTGAATAAATAATACACACACAAATTTATCTTTTATAAAAGAAAAGACTTTGTCTGAATTTAAGCCCCTATAAATTATGATAAAATTTGATTTAATCAAGTTAAAACATAGAAACATAATAAGCTTGTACATTTGACTTTTTTAAGGAGTTCCTCCTTTAAACCAGCACGGAAAACATACAAATCGACCTCTCGCCTTTTCAGAAAATATTGTAAACAGTATCATTGATCATATCAAATCTTTTAAAGGACGCCGAAGTCATTATGCTTTGCATGAAACTAGAAAGTTGTATTTGACAGAGGATCTTAATTTATCGAAAATGTATAATATGTACAAAGAGCGTTTCCCACAAAATAAAGTTTGTCGTGAAAGCTACAGGTACTTTGATAACATTTATTTGCTTATTTATGAGTTTTATTTCATATTATCGAATTGTCTACTTTTCTTATCAGGAAAATATTTGCAGAAAAATTTAACATCAGCTTTGGTTATCCTCGTAAAGATACTTGCTCAACATGCGACAAGCTCAATATTATACTTGAAAATCAAGACACTGCTGCAGATCATCAGATCATCAAAGCTAGTCACGAAAAAGAACTTCATTTGCGATTAGCAGAAATGTTTTATACCAGAAAGAGAGAAGCACGTAGTAATTTAAAAACTGGTCATGTAGCTCTTGCTTTTGACTTTGCGAAGAATATGAGTTGTCCTAATGTTTCTACAAATGATGTTTATTATCGTAGACAGCTCTCTATGTACACATTTAATATACACTGCTTAGGGTCAAATAGTGTTCACTTGTTTTGTTACGATGAAACTTATGGGCAAAAAGGAGCGGACAATGTAGCGAGTATGCTGGAGTACTATTTTGAAGACATTATACCAAAAGATGTATCTCATTTGCAGCTTTTTTGTGATTCCTGTGCTGGGCAAAATAAGAACTGGACTGTTATTCGTTTTTTGCACTTCAATGTTGTGAATAAAAAACGGTTTCACGAAATAAAGATATCTTTCCCAATAAGAGGCCACAGCTACATGGAGTGTGACCGAGATATGGTGTTAGTTAATCAGAAGGTTCGAGCAGAGCTACCAGTAAATTGGATGGAAGAATATCATACCTGTCGTGAGAAACCTTCGCCATTTAAAATTATCAAGATAGAACTGAAAATGTTCTTTAATTTTTTTGATCATATGAAACAATTTTACAAAGTTAAATGTCCAATACCAACACGTCCTATACGTGAAATAATTTTCTCTCAAGATTTTCCTACTGTGTTACAATACAGATTTAATTGGAATGGACCTTTTGAAAGAGTTGTCATAACAAAAGCTATAGGAAAAAAGAAGCAGTTATTGCGAAAACCCCTCACACGTTTGTACAACGAGAGATTGCCGATCAGCTGTGCCAAGTATGCGGACCTTCAAGTTCTAAAATATTTTTGCATGCCAGAGGCCCAGCAGTTTTTTAACGACCTGCCTTACAAAGGTCAGTTAAGTGATGATAAATTAGTATCAGAATTGTCTGAATATGAGTCAATTTAAATTACTGTAACAGTTAGTGATTAAAGGAAAAAGATAAGTTTATTTTGAAGTCATACTAAATTTTGTTTTTACATAATATTTATTACTATATTATTTAAAACATAGTAGTATATTTTTAAAAATATATTAAAAAAGACTTGATTTTTCAACAGTAATCATTTTTGTATTATAAATCTTAAAATAAATTCTTTTACACTCTTTAACGTATATTTTTTTTTAAAGCAAAATTGTGTTAGATAATTCATTATTTTAGACTAGGGGTGGAAAGTTGTTGAAATATGGATTAACCAAATAAATTTAATACATATTTTTTTTTAAACATAATATTACAGAAAAGCTTATACAACAACTTATAGGCGGTATGTGATAATAAATCCCTTTTGGAGTTTTTTTTTTTTTTTTTTGCACCTTCTTGCTTTCCCTGACAGTGCTTATTATTTGAATTTAAAAAATTTAAAATTAAACATAACAGTCATGCATTTGAATGTATTATAAAAAGAATTGAACATTGCTTTGAATTCTAAATTAAAAAAAATCCAATTGCAAGGGGATAACCAGTGATGTCCAAAAATGACACTGAATCCAAGATTCAATGCAGCATGTATAACTTACATTCACATTTCAAAATTTTATGCCAATATATCAAGTAATAGATCGTACTAATTTAAAAACTATACAAATATATATGGAGCTGGTCATAGCATGTAATATAAGTATTCAAACCTTATTTTTCCGTTTTCTCAAAATGAAAAAAACGTGACATCACTGGTTTTCCCCTTGCACCCTTCATATATATATATATATATATATATATATATATATATATATATATATATATATATATATATATATATATATATATATATATATATATATATATATATATATATATATATATATATATATATATATATATATATATATATATATATATATTTATATATGTATATATAAATATACTAAAAAAACTTAAACTGAAAAAGTCATCACGACCCTCTTATTTTTGTCTTGATACTTTTCTTATCTATTAATAATATATATATATATATATATATATATATATATATATATATATATATATATATATATATATATATATATATAGCTAAAAAAAATGTTTATTTTTATATCTTATTTTACGATTTACTATTTGTAATATATTGTGTTGTATTTTGTAATTTTTAACTTGTTACATAAACTGAAGGCAACAATGTAAACGGGGGTTGGCGATAAGACAATATACGTCTTTTTCTTGCTCCGGCCTTATATTATATATGTACGGTCTTTCTTATTGTAAATTTTATCAAACGTCAAAGAAAAAAAAAAAAAAAAATTGCACTACTCTTTATATCAAAGAAGTTGTGTTTTGCTTTTTTTTTAACAATTCGGACCAGCATAGTATATATATATATATATATATATATATATATATATATATATATATATATATATATATATATATATATATATATATATATATATATATATATATATATATATATATATATATATATATATATAGTCCAATGTTGTTTAGGCTTAATATTTTGCTATAAAAATCTGTTCTTACATTTATGCCGTAGCCAATATTCGGCCAATGTAGTTGCGGATTAGTATATGTTCTTAAATTTGTTGCAAAACATTTTTAAAAATGGTTTTGTTTGACAGAAAAAGAAAAGGTTTTAATATTATCTTTCCATTTTTTCAAATTGTTTAAAAAAAGAAGCTATGTTTATGAATCTTATAAGATTCTTAAAAGGTCTCTTATAAGAAATAAATTTCAAGAGATTCTCGTGACCTAATGTTTTGTTTTTTTAAATAATGAAATATTTGTTCACAATTAAATAATATGTTTAAAATAGGTATGTGAGTATCGCGTTTTACGTAGCCGAATTTTGTGCTAATATTTTGTTCCACGGTTTTCGTAGTCTTTTAAAAGTTAGCGTGCTTGAGGAAAGCTTTGTGGAAAAATTTTTTAGTATTCGTTATCAACATAGATTATTTTTAGAAAGAAGAATAGTTGAAGCATTGGTTCGATTGGTTTTTAATTATACTCACTTAACTTATTAACGAGTTTATTGATATCAAAATTTTGGTTGTACTTCTGTGGTGAATTTATTGTCCAGGATATAGTCTTTTTTTTTTTATCCAATTTTTTTATTAAATTTATTCTTTTATCTATGCACCTGCTAAAGTTCGTTGAAAAATATTTTGTAGCATTCACTTTATTTCTTGCTGCACTTTTGTTACCTAAATTACATTTTACCTGATGATTGCGCGGGAGACAGAGGGGTCCGTTGATTGTTTTTATTTATATTTATTTTACATATATTTAATATTCATATTACCAATATTTGACTTATGTCATAAATTGATATTGTAAACTTAGATAATTTAGAATAAAAATATAGTTAAAAAATTTGTAAATTTAAAAGAAATTGTTTTAATAAAACGATTTTTAGTAAATAATTAAATAAGACATGGATTTCATATTTCATTTAGAACTAAAATGGAGAAAGAAAATAAAGGTTTCATCTTGTATTTTATATCATATTCATCATAAGAATTAGATATGAATCAAATTAGTGATGAAAATATCTAATTTGAAGTTTGAACATTGTCTTTATTTAATAAGGCATATCTTTATGAATAAGTTGTTTTGATATAAATTTATTAAACTGTTTTTAAGTTATCTGGCCACTACCTATACCAATATGTCTAACTTGAATGTTTCTTTCACTGTTTTAGATGCCCAAAGTTGAAGTGCAGCCGACAAAATCATTTATATATATATATATATATATATATATATATATATATATATATATTATATATATATATATATATATATATATATATATATATATATATATATATATATAAATGATTTACTATATGCAAATTTTTATATAACTTTGTAAAAAAAAGTTTATTTAAATTTTGTTTAGATGAAGTTGCTTTAAAGAGGATCAGTCAGTTATATCCCTATTATATGATTTAACATTTTAGTATTTAGTCATTTACTATTAGTTTTCTAATACAGTTCTTTATTATATCTATGTAGATTGTTGTCTAACAATACTATTTTTTGTTAGTTGTTTTTTTGTATACTTAATACTTACATTTTATTAAGTCACTCTTTTTTTACTTAAGACAATTTAGAACAAACAATCAGTAAGTTAAGTTTGAATTGTTTTAGTCACTATATTATTTATATGCTGTATGCTGTTGTAAGCATTTGTATGCTCTTGTGTTAGTATTCCTTGTTGAACAAATGTTTTGATTTAAAATTGGCATGTAGGTGAGTAGGGCAAGCAGATTTGTAAGTTTTGTAGATTTCTATATTTTTCAACATAAAACTTATTTATACATAATAAAAATTATAAACTTCTGATGAATGTTTTATTTTAAGATTGGCATTTAGGTAAATATGGAAAACAGATAAGTAAGTTTTGTTGATTTTAATATTTTCAAGTGTATAAATTGTTTCGAGTTATATCTTTACATCATTGTAAAGATATAACTCGAAACAAGTGTATTTTAAAGTTAAAAAATATTACATTCAATTTCCAAAACTTTACTTTATTTTCTTTATCTTTAGCAAACCTTACTTTAATAATTGGTAAGAGATTAGTTATATAAAACTTTTATATATTGTTATATATAGAGAGACAGAGGGAGACTTGTATTATGCCATTTAATTTAAATTTAGCTGTCGTCTTAAACATCTGGTAAGGTTTATATATTCTTACTTTTCAATATGATATTAATTGTAAAATAATCATGAGGATACTTTGTGTATTGTATTTTTATTTTTTTAGAATCCTCTTCTGCCATGTTTTTATTTTTCAATATGGTTTTAATTACAAAATAATAAATAATAAAGGTTATTTTATGTATTGTATTTTTATTTTTAGTATCAACTTTATATGTTACTGTTGATAAGGCTTATATATATATATATATATATATATATATATATATATATATATATATATATATATATATATATATATATATATATATATATATATATATATATATATATATATATATATATATATATATATATATATATATATATATATATATATATATATATATATATATATATATATTTAAGTTTAAGAGAAAAGATTGCTTAATGGTTAACTAACGTAGCACATAAAAAAGATTTACAAATCAACTGCATCAATGCAAAGTGAGAGATGAGATTTGCCAAAGACAAAAAATGAATGAAAAAGAAAAAAGAAAGTTAGAGCGTGAGCTATCCAAATTGAATTTTAACAAAATTATTAATTCATGCAAGCGCTTGTCCAATTATTAACTATTTGATTTAGAAGATGTCATGTCAGATAGAATTGTTCGGAAGAAACTAGAACACGAATGGTACAATTCAAAAACATGCAAAAGTGTTTTATATAGCGACAGAGTAGAAAAAGTTAATAAAAGAAAAAATAACTTTAGGGGCCATCCATTAAGAACTTCACCATTTTTTAGCCTATTTTTGACCCCCCTCCTTTGTCACCAATTGTCTTTTTTCCCTATACCCCCCTGGAAAAGGACTCATAAAATCCTGACCCCCTCCCTATTTTTAATTCCATAAAAATGTATTTTATCTTGCAATGATGTTTGAATCTGCTGCTACACCTTTCAAAAATAAAATTAAAACTATTTTCACACATTACCTTTTCAAAAACACATGTTTACGTAGTTTTCCATGTTAATTAAACTAAAAAAAAAATCTATAAAGTGACGTCCTTTTCTAACTACCTCCCCCTCCTCTTGTCCTATTTTGTCCTTTTTATTTCGACCCCCTTCCCCCTCTATTTGGATGACCCCCCTTTAATAACACCATTTCTTACTGAAAAGATAATAAAACTAATATTGAAGTTGTTGACTATTGCATGAAAAAGATCCAGCTTGCTGCTGATGTTGTTTCCGGTGAGTTAAAATTCAATTAATTTAATAACACTGCAAGTGTTGTAAAAAATATGTTTCAAGTGTTGTGACTAGCATAAATAATATAGCAAGTGTTGGGACTTGCATAAATAGTACAGCAAGTGTTGTGACTTGCATAAATACAGCAAGTGTTGTGACTAGCTAAAAATGTATAGCAAGTGTTGTGACTTGCATAATTAATACAGCAAGTGTTGTGACTTGTATAAATAATGCAGCAAGTGTTGTGACTTACATAATTAATACAGCAAGTGTTGTGACTTGTAAAATTTTATGATAGACGGCTCTGGCTTACCTTTATGTGGTGTATCGTTAAAAATGATAAAAATATAGTTTCATTATTGGAATTAATTATTTTAATCATTCACTAAAAGCCAAAGTAAAAGTTATATTAAATCATTTTTAAAATAATTACAAATGATAATTTTTTTTATGTTAAGATTTTACTTATTATTTATTTTGAAACAGGAAATTTGTTTATTACCCGAAGAACATGTTTAGCTCGTTAACCGTACTGTATAGTTCTGCTAATGTAAGAATCACATGAAAGACAATAATACAGGTATTTGCTATACTTGGTTATAAAGATGACATGTTTTTTACAGCCAATTGACTTAATTATAGCCCCGCAATAGTAGTTGTATAATTTTTTTAGTAATATATAACCAATTAAATAATAATATTAGGTTAGAGGGGGAAGGGGCATTAGAATGCCTCTTTTCCCTTTAAAACATCATCAACATATCTACTATGAGTTTTACATTCATCTTTTACATTGAATGCGGTAGTGGTGTAGTGGTAGAGCGCTTGCTTCATAAACAAGTCGTTCCGAGTCCGATCCCCACCACGTCCCTGGTAGTACCGCGCTCAACTCGTTTCTCCACGCAGCGGTCTTGTTCGACAAGGTTCGTGTTTTGGAGTTATAGAGTTGAGAGAGGGTTATAACTACAAATAAGTAGCCTCCTCGTCTGTAGTGGCCTTCTCGGCCTTGAGGAGGTGAATTAAAATAAAAAATAAATAAAAAAAATCTTCCATATTTGATGGTTGTCTGATATGAAAATGAATTGAAAAAAATGAAGCAGTTGTGGCGCAGTGGTAACGCACTTGCCTCAGAAACAAAGGATCCGTGGTTCAAACCTCACCTCTGGGCAAGTCTTGCGGTTAGGAAGGAGGCGTGAACTTTCAATTAAATGCTCATCCGCGGTGCTCTGTGATAAGACCGTTAGGACTTCTTAGGGCACCTTAATAAAAAAAAAAAAAAAAAAATATTTTTTAATTTATTTCAAATTTCATAATTTTATTTTTAAATTTATTATTCAATTTTGAAAACAATAATTGTATTTATATTTTTTAGGATGGGTGGGGGGGCATACGCCCTCCAGTAAAAGAAACACCACTTATATACGTAAGATCTTGTATAACATAATTTTATATTGTATACTAATTTTACACATTTTAGTAAAGATATAAATATAAAATCAAGTCGCTTTTGATACTAGGGTGTATTAAACCACCACCACCACACCTACCTCTATTGCTAAGATACAACTCTCATATATTTCAATGGTTTAGTATAAATTTAAAATAATTTTTTTTAATTTTTATATTGCTTATGTCTTTAAAAAAAACTTTTTTTCTGAAAAAAGAGTTCAGTTTCATACGAACATGGTGGTGGTTTGGTGCCCCCTCTGTCCATCGAAACGCCCATTGGTTAGAATTTAACATAAAGTTGTATCCCACTCTTACACCTATCTTTTGACGCCAAGATATTTGTTTTTCGATGAGAATTGACAAGTTTATGACAATTTAAGTGAAGAAAAACATTATTTTGACCACAGTTTCTTCAACAAATCAATATATCTAAAAATCGGTACTTAAACCGTCATAACTTTAGAGCCAATTGTTTCATTTTAATAATTTTTTCTACTTTAAAATACTGTAATAATACTCTTTCTAATGATATATAACATTATAGTATTAAAAGACTTTGAAATATTTACTCACGAACCAACTTAAAACATTTTTTACGACAATGTAAATTATTAATGTAATAATAAAGGTAATAATTAAATTATTTTTGTGAAAGGTCTTAAAGTTATTTATTTATACTTGTTGCTGTATTAGCATTTAAAATGTTTGATTTATTTAATAATCTTTATTAAAAAAATGTAACATTTCAAATGTTCGATTTATTTAATAAAGAAGACATTTTTAAATTCTTCTTTATTAAATATATCAAACATTTGAAATTTCATACAGTATAAGTATTAAAAAAATTTTTTCTTTCATAATTTATTTATAATAGTTTAGATTATATAGCTATTATAAGATATATTATTAAAGGTATCAAGAATATGTATAAGGCATTGAAGTTGTTAGAAGCTGATATTTTGCATTTTAAGTATGTCTTTTTTGTTTAATTTTTTCTTTGTTTGATTGTGAAACACCATCTACTAAAATTTTAAAACAGTGTACAAAAAGTGGTGTTACTAGAATTTATAATCTACTTATGTAGACCTTTTCAGACATTTTGTTTTAAAACCAATGACTAGTCTATAATAATTTATTGAATTATGAGATTAAATCAATGAATAATGATTAAAATCAATTAAAATAAAAAGACTCAATTTAAATCATTATTTTTATTAGAAAGACTCAATTTAAAAATCAATTTATTAAAAAGACTCAATTTAAATCATTATTTTATGATTTCATCATTTTTTCATCATCATCATTTAATCATTATTTAAATCGAAGCAACCCTTTATATATTCCATCTTTCTGAGGCAGAGGGACATTATTCTTGATTTTATAATTTTTAATTTAATATCTCCGGATAATTTTCCTAATTAGTTTGCGTACTGCAGTTAACAACTTTAGGCTTATACATTAACTTGCGTTATAACTTAATCATTAATAATTTGATTTATAGATTTTTATAGCAATACAAGATTGAATTTAGCAGAAGGCTAAACTTCTGCTCTGGAGACAAAAAAGGAAGACAGCGAAAATAATAAGCCAAGTTAAAGATTAAAGACACAAAAATTGTGTATATCTTGGTGTAGATGATTTATTTTGGTGTAGGTGATTTATTTCTTATAATAAAACAAAAAATGTTATTAAACTTTGGGATTTACCTGTAACTCCAAACTCTTTACAGAAGTTCAATGTTTGCTCTGAGAAGTTAAATGAACAAAATTTATTAAATGGTAAGTTTTTATATAAAATTCTTTATATCTGATGATTGAAAATCTTTAATCATAGCTTTAACCTTTACAATTTTCAACTGTCAGGTTAGACTTTTTCATATATTACGGTAAAAAAATCAGAGTATTAATCACTATTTTATTGTGTAATAATTAAAAATTTTTATATATTACGGTCAAAAAGTAAGAGTGATAATTAACATTTTAGTATGTAATAATCAAAATATCAAAGCTTACACCACTGGTTTGGTCGGGAAGCGGGAGCGATCGCTCTTGAATACTGATCGCTCTGAACTTATATTTAGTTGCGAAAAACTGGCCAGGCTTTTTAATCGTTTTTAGAACATTTATGTTTTTGAACGTAACATAAATTTTTTGTTGGATTTCAAAGTCACCAACTTTGAAATCCATTTGAAATTAACTGTTGAAAAAAACAACGGAGTATTCATATCAGTTTAAAGTTTTAACAGTTTTAACAGTTCATTATTATTCATGATATAAACTTTTATTTAAATTTATCTAATAGACGAAGGTAATACAACATTTTTATAGATGATATTATTTTTAAAAACTGTATTATTAAAATACAGAACTAAAATATGTAAAAAATAATTATTTACAAACATTGGACAAGGTCTGTACTGTACCTCGTCAATCTGGAAATTATATTAATATTGACCGAAGTGGTGGAAAACCTGGAAAAGTCAGGAAATTTTTTTATTTTGTAGATAGTCATGGAAAGTCAATAATTCTAGTTAAGAAATTACTCACTTTACAATTGAACGTTGTATTTTAAAAATGTGAAGACCACACTTTTTTTAAAAGTGAGGTTTTTTGAAAAGAATATGTTTTTTAGGAAAAGATTAAATAATAAGATAAAATAAAATTTTTTTAGATAAAATAAAGATTTTTCTTTTAATAAAATAAACAATATTTTAGATAAAATGAAAACAAAATTTTTTTTAGGAGAAATGTTTTTTATTCTCCTAAAAAATATTAATTTTGTGACTTGTCACCTTTTCAAAATACAGCGCTCAACTAAGCTATTATGTTTTTTTGTGCTACCCATTTATTTTTTCTAAAACTAATGTTTTTATCAGTGTTTATTCTTAATCATCCTTAATAATAAAAACCATACTAACATGTATAATAAGATCCATAATAATATCCAACTTAACTAGAAGCTAAGTTTTATAAGTTTTGTCATTTAAAGCATGTATATTCTTAGTATTTCCATTACAGCAGATAGTAATTTTTAAAATTTTGTAAAAACCATTGTTAAAATGGTCAGGGAAAATCATCTAATTTTTCAAAAAAGTCATTGAATTTTATAATTGAGAAACATTGTTTTATTATGAATTTTTTTGTTTTACAGTGCAATTTGTATCATAAACATTAACAAGAATTGTTTTCTTTCAGTGCCAGAAATTGAATACACAACTGCAAATTTCATAATTCATAAAAAATATTATGAATCCATTAGCAAGTATATATTTTTTTTATTAAAAACTTGCCCCTATGTCTTTATTTTTGTCTCTAATCTATAAATTTATCTCTAATCAATAAATAATATCTATAAATTCTAAATATAATATGTAATTAATTGTATTATTTCTTAATAATATAATTAACTTTATAATTTCAAGAAAAAGTTGTATCCTTAAAAGATATGCTGGTATTATTGGCACAATGTGGTAGCATTGAGGTGCAACTTGGTGAACTACAAAATACATTAAATTCAGGTATAAAAATTTGAGTAACTAAGGTATGCTAATTATTGTATTGCCTGAAAGAGTATCATTATCATTAAAAGCAGTGAATAATTCAAGTACTCTGGAAGAAAAAAGACAAAAAAACACTTAAGTAAATAGTAAATGTTTTTTTCTGATCTGTTTATGCATTTAGTATGATATCTTAGTACAATTTATATACTTTAAATGAAATACTCTTTAAAGATTTTTTGTAATTTACATTTTCTGTTAATTTAAGTCTAAACAAAAGTTACTTAATGCCAGGTTGTGTATTTTTGCAGGTCAATTATTTGTCACAAATTGGAGTTAAAGACGAAGGAGATTGTATATGTTATTTACTAAGAATAGTTTTTTGAAATGGCCTGGCTGTAAAATTAAATAATGCTGGGAGAGGACAAATAATTGGAAAAGGAAAAATGTTGATTGCATATGTTGCTATTGGTAAGTGGTTTAGAAAGGATTATTTTTTCAGTTTTAATTTTGCATTACAGAATTACTTTCAATTTGTTATGTTTCTTTGGTGCATAATTAAACAAACAACAATTTTTTTTGCAGAAACTGTGATATCAAATAAGCATGGCTTTTGTAGACATATGATAAAGATGTTGGAATAAAAAATAATAATCGTGGGCATCAAATATCATAAGCTAAACACGATTCAAAATCAAGTAGCTCAGCCAATATTAAAACTACTCGATAAACTTTATAGTGAATTTTTTTTGCAGAAATTCAATGTGTCAGTTTTTGGTTTAAGTTTGGTGTTTGTAATATATATATTTAACCGAGATATTATGTTAAATAAATAAATTTTTATAATTGTATCATACATTCTTTTTTTTCTGTAAAATTTTTCAATGTAGCGATGCAAATCTTCTTATTGATAACAATGAACTAATTTTGCAAAAAACGTTAGGCTGATATGAAAAAATTAATTGTATAACATACGATATTGGGCCAATGTTGTATACAACGTAATGCCAATTTTGTATACAACATTGGGCCAATGTTGTATGCAACGTTGGGTTAATGTTGTTTACAATATTGGCCTAACGTTATATACAACGTTGAGCCAATGTTAAGTAAACGTTATATACAACATTGGGTCGACAATGTACACAACGTTGGGCCAATAAAACCAATGATCAAACCTTCATTGGGCCAACATCAACTTTCAACGTTGGGCCAATGCATCATCATGCATTGGTCCAATGATCAAACCTTCATTGGGCCAACATCAACTTTCAACGTTGGGCCAATGCATCATCATGCATTGGTCCAATGTTGGCCCAATTTATGTATGCTGTCTGGGTTATATATATATATATATATATGTTTATATATATATATATGGTTATATATATATATTATATATATGTATATATATATATATATACATATATATATATATATATATATATATATATATATATATATATATATATATATATATATATATATATATATATATATATATGTATATATATATATATATATATATATATATATATATATATATATATATATATATATATATATATATATATATATATATATATATATACATATATATATATATATATATATATATATATATATATATATATATATATATATATATATATATATATATATATATATATATATATATATATATATATATATATATATATATATATATATATATATACATATACATATATATGTATATATATATATATATATATATATATATATATATATATATATATATATATATATATATATAAATATATATATATATATATAAATATATATATATATATATATATATATATATATATATATATATATATATATATATATCCCAGACAGCAAGCTTACATTGGACCAACGTTGGGCCAATGCATGATGATGCATTGGCCCTATGTTGAAAGTCGATGTTGGCCCAATGCAGGTTTGATCATTGGTTAGGTATTGGCCCAATGTTGTTTACAACATTGGCCCAATGTTGTATACAACGTTTACCCAACATTGGCCCAACGTTGTATATAACGTTAGGCCAATGTTGTATACAACATTGGCCCAACGTTGTATACAACATTGGCCCAATGTTGTATGTAACATTGGCCCAACGTTGTATACAACATTGGCCAAATATTGTATGTTATATATCGGCCTAACGTTTTATGCAACATTAGATCGTTGTTACAAATAAGATGATTTGCATCGCTACATTGAAAATTTATAGAGAAAAGAAAGAATGTATGATACAAGTATAAAAATTTATTTATTTAACATAATTTATCGGTTAAATATACATATTGCAAACACCAAACTTAAACCAAAAACTGACACATTGAGTTTTAAATAAAAAAATTAACTATAAAATTTATAGAGTAGTTTCGATATTGGCTGAGCTACTTGTTATTGAATATTGTTTAGCTTTTGATATTTGGTGCCCACGTCTATTATTTTTTCTTCCTCTATCTCTATCACATGTCTGCATAAGCCATGCTTATTTGACTTCACAGATTCTGCAAAAAAAATAGTTGTTTGTTTAATTATGCATCAAAGAAACATATCAAATTAAAAGTTTGTAATGCAAAATTGAAACTGAAAAAACAAAATTTTCTAAACCACTTACCAATAGCAGCATATGCAATCAATATTTTTTCTATTCCAATTTTTTGTCCTCTCCCTGCATAGTTTAATTTTACAACTAGGCCATTTTAAAAAACTATTCTTAGCAAATAAAATATATAATCTCCTTTGTCTTTAACTCCGATTTGTGCCAAATAATTGACCTGCAAAAACACACAACCTGGCAATAATTAAAGTAACTTTTGTTTAGACTTAAATGAATATAAAATGTAATTTACAAAAAATCTTCAAAGAGTATTTTATTTAAAAATATCATACAAAATGCATTAAAAAATTATAAAAAAACATTTCTTTTTTTCCAGACTACTTGAATTCTTCACTGCTTTTAATAGCAATGACACTCTTTCAGGCAATACAATAATTAGTATACCTTTGTTACTCAAATTTTTATAACTGAATTTGATGTGTTTTGTAGTTTACCAAGTTGTACTTCAATGACGACTAAGAATGAATACTAAGAAAAACATAAATTTCAGAAAAAATAAATTAGTAGCACCAAAAAAAAACATTATAGCTTAATTAAGCGTTGTATTTTAAAAATGTGACAAGTCACAAAATTTAAATTTTACAAGGGAGTGAAAAATATTTCTCCTGTAAAAAATTTTATTTTTATTTTATCTAAAGATTGTTTCTTTTCTCTAAAAAAATCTTTACTTTATCTAAAATAATTTTTATTTTATCTAAAAAATCTTTATTTTATCTTAATATTCTTTTATTATATATGAGGTTATTTGAAAAGAATATTTTCAAAAAAATATTCTTTTCAAATAACCTCACTTTTAAAAAAATGTTTTCTAAATACAGCGTTTATTTGTGAAACGAGTAACTTCTTAACTAGAATTACTGATTTTTCCATGACTATCTAAAGAAAAAAATAAATTCATGACTTTTCCAGGTTTTCCATGACTTTAGCCAATATTAACAAATTTTCCAGATTTTCAAGGTACATTACGGACCTTATCCAATGTTTGTAATTAATTTTTTTTACATATTTTAGTTCTGAATTTTAATAACACTATTTTAAAAAATAATATCATCTATAAAAATATTGTATTACCTTCGTCTATTAGGTGAATTTAAATAAACGTTTATATAATGAATAATAATGAATCACCAGCAACTATTAAAACTTTAAACAGATATGAATACTGATATAAATACAAATACTGTTGTTTTTTTCGACATTTGATTTCAAATGGTTTTCAATTGGTGACACCAACTTTGAAATCCAACAAAAAATTTTTGTTACATTCATAAACTTAAATGTTCTCAAAACAACTAAAAAAACCTGGCCAGTTTTTTGCAACTAAATATATTTTCTGTGGTCAGTATTCGAGAACAATTGCTCCCGCTTTCTGACCAAGCATGTGGTGTAAGCTTTGATATTTTGATTATTACATACTAAAATGTTAATTAACACTCTGACTCTTTGACCGTAATATATGAAAAAGTTTTTAAAATTGTAAAAATTAAAGCTGTGAATAATGATTTTTAATCATTAGACACTTACCATCTAACAATTTTGTTCATTCAACTTCTCAGAGCAAACATTAAACTTCTGTAAAGATATTGGAGTTACAGGTAAATCCCAAAGTTTAATAATATTTTTTGTTTTATTAAAAGAAAATGAGGATAAATCATCTACACCGAGATATACAAATTTTTTGTCTCTTCAATCGTTATTTTGACTGGTCATTTTCGCTGTCTTCCTTTTTTGTCTCCAGAGCAAAAATTTTGCCTTATGCTAAGTTTAATCTTGTATTGCTTTAAAAATCTATAAATCAAATCATTAATAATTAAGTTATAAATAAAGTTAATGTATAAGCTTAAAGTTGTTAACTGTTGTACGCAAACTAAATATGAAAAATATCTAGAGAAATTAAATTAAAAATAATTAAACCAAGAATAATGTCCCTCTGCCTTGGAAAGATGGAATATTAGAAAGCTCTACATAAGTAGAATATAATTTCTGATAACATCACTTTTTGTACACTGTTTTAATGTTAGTATATGGGGTTTCATAATCAAACACAGAAAAAATCAAACAAAAGTGGCGTATTTAAAATGTAAAATATCATCTTATAACAACTTCAAAGCTACGTATATATTATTGATACCTTTAACAATATATCTTATAATAGCTATATAATCTAAACTATTATAAGTAATGAAAAAAAAATATATATACTGTGTGACATTTTTAATGTTTGATTTATTTATAAATAATAATAATAAATTTTATAAAATAATAAAAAAATTTAATAAATTAAATTTAATAAAGATTATTAAATAAAACAAACATTTGAAATGCCTATACAGCAATAAAAATAAAAAAATAACTTTAAGATCTTACACAAAAATAATTTGATTATTGCCTTTATTATTACATTAATAATTAAGATTGTAGTAAAAAATGTTGTAAGGATATTAACAAATATTTCATTTAAAAAAACAAAACATAAAGTCACGAAAATCTCTTGAAGTTTACTTTTTATAAATACCTTTTAAGATTCTTATAAGATTAATAAATATAGCTTTTTTTTATTTTTATAATTTAAATAAATGGAAAGATATATGATAGTATTAAAACCGTTTTTTATTCTGTCAAACGATACCATTTTTAAAAAATGTTTCGAAACAATTTAAAAGTATATACTAATCCGAAACAACTTTGGCCGAAAATTAACTACGGTATAAATGTAAAAACAGATTTTTATGGCAAAATATTAAGCCTAAACTACATTGGCTAAATGTTGGCCCAATATATTACGATATTTGCAAAAAAGAGGTTTGCAGAATTGAAAAAAATACGTCGAATAAAAAACATTGGCTAAATGTTGGCTTAACGGAATAAACTTGCCAATGTTAAAACTTACTTTGGGCCTATGTATATATATATATATATATATATATATATATATATATATATATATATATATATATATATATATATATATATATATATATATATATATATAAATATATATATATATATATATATATATATATATATATATATATATATATATATATATATATATATATATATATATATATATATATATATATATATATATATATATATATATATATATATATATACATAATATATATTATAATTTAGAACATTTTCTTAAAAGAGGATTTTTCCAATTTGCAATCACAAAACAAAAAAATTCAGCAATCCTACCTGTATTTGCTTTGAGATACCATAATCAGCAAGTTTACAGTTTCCTTCGAAATCTAACAATATATTGGCACCTAAAATAAAAAATATTTATTATCAATTATTTGACAAATTTTTAATTGAATTAACTGCCTAAAATAATACATAAAAAAAAAGTTTAAAATTAAAAGTTGCATTAAGATTTATGTACCACAATTTATAATATTTTCACAAGAAATGAATATTATTTATAAAAAAAAAAAATGCATTCTTCAGGCGAAATAGTTTTTTAAGAAAATAATATCTAATATCTTATAATTGTGTTTGCTCCAGAATCTTAGTCAATGTAAAAAGCAGTTATTGCATTCAAATAAAAGATTAAACGGCTAAATTTAATTAATCGAAATTTATAGGTTATTTAAAACTTAACTAGTAACATCTAAAGTAGTAATTATATTAACTAGTAATATCTGTAGTTTGTTAAAAATAATTTACAATTAATTTTTAATGACCTGAAAAAAAGTTGAACCCTTTGAAGTTGAAAACATATGAATAACAAAGTCCTATAGAATGAATTTTGTTTAACTCTCCAGAATATATAATAAAAATGATTTTTTAGAACATAAATTCTTTCGACCACTAACATTTTGAAGAGAATAACAACATGTAACGCAGCATTTCTGTTTATTTTTAAAGTTATCAAAGTGTGCAGTTTAATATCATAAAAACAATAAATGTTTTAATTATTGAGTTTTTTATTTAGAAAATAAATGTATTTTATGATATTTTATATAAATTAAATTATTAATAATATCTTGTATATATATATATATGTATATACATCTATATATATGTGTATATATATGTATATATATATATATATATATATATATATATATATATATATATATATATATACATATATATATATATATATATATATATATATATATATATATATATATATATATATATATATATATATATATATATATATATTTATGTATATATACATATACATATATATATATATATGTATATATATATATATATATATATATATATATATATATATATATATATAATATATATATATATATATATATATATATATATATATATATATATAGCATTTTTTGATGATAGATTACCTAACTTCCAGATATGAAATAAACTCTACACAAATGTTTATACTTAAATCAAAAAGGAATGCTTTGATAAATATTTTGCTGGTTGAAGCCTAGGAACAAGAAAGACCTAAAATTTGGTCACAAGTGCTCTAAACGTGAGAGCAACCGCTTGATAATTTATTGTATGTACTATTCTCCAATAAATTTATGTTCATTCATAAATTTTAAATTTCATATAACATGCTTATAGAGTTCTAAAATTATTACAATATAAAGTTTGAACTCCCTTTAGTTTAAAGAGGTTACAAACTATATGAATTTGCGGCCATAATTTTATGGCTTTTTTGCTTCTAGGTTCCAACCATCATAATTTTGTGCAAGGCATTCTTATTTGACATAAAGACTCATTTACCTACATTAAAGAAATTGTTCAAGTTTATCTCCACAAATAGTTTTTAGTTTAATATGATGTTACCAGCTATACACCAATGTACAGTTTCAGGAAACCATTAAAATTGTTGTCAATTTAATTTTTTTCCATAAAAATTAAATTGATATAAACATTAAAATTACTAAAATGTTCTAAAAAAACTATTCCAATTTAACACGTAGCAAACACATTTTTTTTAAAAGGACAAACATATGATCAAAGCAATGGTGTAGCAATGGGTTCCATATTGGAAACTTCTCTTGCCAATTTGTTCATGGGTCACTTTTAAAATAAATAAATTAAAAATTTCAATAATGCAAAACCAGTTTTCTATAAAACAACGTTGATGACATTTGTGTTGCATTTCAGTCAAAAAATGAAGCACATCTTTTTCTTAGATGAATAAATGGTAGACATCTTTTTAAGACGTAACTTTTCACAAAACTGATTCTTCAGTTACTATTATCGTTATTCATAAAAAAAATATTATGATCTTCACACTAATTTTTATAGTTTCACTCCATTTTTGTACAGAGTTAGTCTAATCAAAAGCTTAATCGATAGAACGTTTAAAAATAATAGTACTAAACTTGGGTTTCACTCTGACATAAACGATCTCTTTAAAATATTTCAAAGAAATCTTGGCTAATTTTAAAAATATATAACTCCTAATTCAACAAAATTAATTCAAATCTTTCACCACAACCAAAAATCAAAGAATTTTTGTCTTATTTTAACTGCCATTTTGAGAAAAACATCTAATTCAATTAAAAAATGACTGAATTCAAATGCTAAAAGATATTGCATGTCAGCAAATATTAGTTTAGTAATTACCTCACTAAAAAGTTTTAAATTCTTTTCCTTTAAAGATCCTATTACTCAAGAGTTTAAGTTGTTCGTGGTATATAAACTCGTATGTGCAAGATGTAACTCTTATTATATAGGCAAAACTACTTGCCATCTCAAGACCCAGATATTTGAACATTAGGAGAGGGACAAAAAGTCTCACATCTATAAACATCTGCATGCTAATGAAAATTGTTTCATGTAAACAAATGACAAGTGGTTTTGTGTGTTAGATTCGACATCTAACAAATTTTGAGCAAAAATTTAAAGAAAGTATCCCAGTTAACCAACCCAAATGGGTCCCAGCCGGGATTGACTGAGATTGAGCTAGGATTACTGGAATTGGGTTCAGGCTGAAATTTGTTCTGGGTGCCAGATGGGTCCTATATGTTATGCAAATAATGCTGCAAATAAAATCTCGGGATTGGCATGCGGCTTCCGTAAATGGTTAATAGCTGATTTAAAGATGGGACTCGTGGTTTAATGGTAGCGTGTATTTTTTAATCAGAAGGATTTTTTTTGGCACAGTTTTTATTCAAAAGTTTTGTTAAAATAAAATTACAAAAGTCTTTTGCAGTAACGCGGCTTGATTGAGATTGACTAAACATTTGCATTTGGCATCAATATACGAAGGAACTTCATTTGGTTTTTTTATTGTATTTTTGTAAAAAAAATTTACATATAAGTTTTAATTTCTATATTAAAAGTGTAAATATATGTTAAATTCAATATTTAGTCATCAATTTAAAAATAAGGATATATGGTTTAGTGTGCTTTCAGAAATGGCTTAGTGTATTTAATTTAATTTTTTTTTTACAAAAAAGTATCAAAGACCTTTTAAAAAACTTTTAAACTTATTATGTTTTGTAAAGTAACTTTGACAAACTTTTTTTACAAAACACAGCAAAGTTTTACTATGTGCATTTTACTATGATATAGTAAAATGCAAAGTAAAACTCTGCTATGTTTACATGTGTTTTGTAAATAAATAATCCATTTATGTTTTGTAAAGTAATATTTGTAATTTGAGTTGTATTATAAATATTATAATTTAAATTTTAATTTGTAGTATAAAGTTTTACTTGAAAAAATATTTAAATAATTTATATTGCAATTTAATTGTAAATTATATTAATTATATTAATTATAATAAAAATTATTAATAGCCCAGTTAACTACAACAACTGGGTCCCAGCTGTGGTGCAACTTGATTACTGGAACTGAGTTATAGCTAGGATTTGAGCTGGGTAAAATATGGATCTTATATGGTGAAACAATTGCGTCAAAAGTTATGCTTAAAAGTATGAAAAAATCTTTTAAAAAACACACGCAGTAACTCAGCTTGATTTGCATTGAATACTCGCTTACATTGGAACCTAATTTGGTTCATTTTTAATACTTTGGTAAAACTTAATTATTTACATATCAGTTTTAATTTTATAGTAAAAGTATAAATATTTTAATACCAATATTTAGACATTCATTTAACAAGTACAAAAAAAATTACAAAAGTACAAAAAAAATTACAAAAATTACAAAGTTACAAAAAAAAGAAAAAAAAAAAAACATGGCATATTATTAAACTTCTTAAATGGTTTAAATTTCATAACCATTAAGACGTTTGAGAGTATGTCAACCTTGACTTTTTTACAGACTTGTAAAATGTTTTATTAAACTGAAGGCATATTTTTTGTTTTTATATGTGATAGACAAATGTTAAAACTTTTTCAAATTAGTTTATATGGTTTGGTTTGCTTACAGTTATGGCTTATTCACTAAGTTACGAAAACGAAAAACACTAAGTCAGTGTGTTTCATTTATAAATACATTATTGTTTTACATTTTTTTCAAATTATATAATTAATAATATAATACTTATATTATAAAAGCTGTACCTGATATTATAAGTAGTAATATAAAGTTTTATATATAAAAATGTTAAAATTGTATATATTGTAAATTATTTATAACTAATAATAGTTAAAACAAAATTTGCTAGGTGTTTTAACGTTT
>NC_061170.1:970965-1008958 GCF_022113875.1 Hydra vulgaris
GTCCGAGTTTATATTTGACCATGAATATCAAATTTTGGTAAATGTTAATTTTGTAGATATTTAGTGCATTTAGAAGCTTTAGCAAAGGTTCGGCATGAGTAAATTTATCTTTATTAAATACTATTCTTGCAGCATGTTTTTGATGTCGATAAAGTGCCACTAGGTTGGATCTATGGGTACTTGCCCATGCTATATTACCATACGTATAATAGGTTTGAATGAAGGAGAAATAAAGTAGCTTTAAATTTTTTTGGGGTAGCATCGGTCTAGCTTTGTAAAGCATGCAAATGTTGTTTCTTATTTTGGTATTTAATAAGTTTATGTGAGCTTTCCATGAAATATTCTCATCGATAAGTATTCCTAAAAATTTTGTTGCTTTGGTTCTTTCGATAAATTTATTTTCTATTTTTAGAGACAGTAATGGAATTGGTATAGATTTTTTCCTTTGATTGGTGTGAAATAGAATGAAGTTGGTTTTTTCTGTACTCAATGATAATTTGTTAGATTTAAACCAAGTATTAAGTTTTTCAAGTTCAATACCTGCAGTTTCGAAGAGTTCTGCGATAGAAGTAGATGAATAAAATAAGTTTGTATCATCTGCAAACATTATGGCATCAAGTATATATATATATATATATATATATATATATATATATATATATATATATATATATATATATATATATATATATATATATATATATATATATATATATATACATTATATTATATACATTATACACACGGGACTTTACTGTATATATATGTATATATATATATATATATATATATATATATATATATATATATATATATATATATATTTATATATACATATTCATATATATATATATATATATATATATATATATATATATATATATATATATATATATATATATATGTATATATATAGATATATATATATATATATATATATATATATATATATATATATATATATATATATATATATATATATATATATACATTAACGGGATTTTACTGTATTTATATATATATATATATATATATATATATATATATATATATATATATATATATATTATATATATATATATATATATATATATGTATATATATATATATATATATAATATATATATATATATATATATATATATATTTATATATATATATATATATATATATAAGTATATACTTATATATACAGTAAAATCCCGTTAAGTTGGACTCTCAATAAATAGATAAACAGTATGCCTTTCTTTTTAAAAAGTATAAAGAGGATGTGTGATAAACAATTAAATACTTTATTATAAAAAACGAGAGATCTCTCTAAAGGTAAATGATATCAGAAAGAGTAAAAAGAGAAGAAATATATGTGAAACAGCGGGATGTGAACCTGGGTCTACGCGGCCAAATGTCTTAACTGAATGAGCTATACGTTCATTCAAATAAGAGAATAGTAATATTTATTTAATATATAATTTGAAACTATATAAAACAGAATTTACAGAAAGAGATACGTATGCAAATAGGATTCTATATATCAGGAAAATGAATAGTAATGTGAACCTTTAGATGCTTATAATTAATATCTGGACTCAAAAACTAGTTACTTTTAGTGGAACATAATAGGCTGTAGGAGTCTCAGGGAAATTATATTCAGAAATGGTTATATTAGACTCAGAGTTAGCTAGAAACTATTACAAAGTATTTAGGACAGATGTCTAGTACAAAAAGCAAAAGATTTAAAGCAAAATGAATTATATTATTTTAAAAAATTGTTTTACGTACATTTCATCATAATTTAAGTAGAACTTAGTAAAGCAAGGGAAACGTGTTGAATTAAGCACAATGAATTCAATCTTAAAAGAATAACTAACAGAAGAGAGGTTGTCACTATTGTGAAGGCGACGAAAGATCTGTAATATAGAACATGGAGGTCAAAAAATGCTATCTTAAGTAAAAAGAGTTTGATGAACAAAAGTTACAATGGCTGCGGGATGCGAACCCGGATCTCTGCGGCGAATTATCACGTATCTAACTGATTGAACTATACAATCTTATACTCAAATTTATATCTTATTAAAATTAAAAAACAAAATTTTCTATGATCTATACTTTGAAAAGCGTATTCAAACAGGACTCTACATACCTTTAAAATCTGCTAGAATTTTAGTAACGTGCACACTTTTAGAAATTATTGAAATAGGTATATTTTATCAGAAATATGCTTAAGCTAAAGCATATATTTGAGCCTCTTTTTACTATTTGCTTAAGCATATTCGAACCTGTTTTAAAAATTTCATATGCTTTAAAAAAAAAACATGTATATTCCTACCTATCATTCTTATTTTTAATATACGTAATGAGTTCAAAAAACATCGTTGTAGATATTTATTATGGCACCTTTCGTAAGTTTATTTCCGTTAAGAATTCTTTCGTATGTTGTGATCCGAAATACTTTCGTTTCGAAAGAAATTTTATTTTTTATCAATATTTCTAAAAATAAAACCGTAAAAATTTAATAAGTTATTTTACTGAAAATAAAAATTCATTATAAACATTTTGGGATTTAAAGATGTTAATTTTTACAATTAAAATCAGTCTGGCAAACAAATTTTCTTTGTAGACTTCAAAACGTCGTTTGGCAAAAATGTTTGTTTCGCAAGTGCGACTTCCGAAACCGCTACTTTCGTATGTTGCAAAATAGTTTTGTTTCGTATGTCAACTTGCGAAATGATAAATTTCGGAAGTGGCTTTTGCGAAATGAACATCGGCGATTTTAAATGTTTTGTAACATTCGGTACAAAAAAATGTAATTCCGTGTTCTCAATCTCCTTACAAAAGAATGTTGTTTTTCCGGAATTGCACGAAATCCTCCGGTTAACAACCCTACTTTATGTTAAATAAACTGTATTTGAAATAATATTTCAAGATAGAAATTAAAGATAGAGCTAGGCAAAGAGCCTGGCTCCCCAGTATAGTTTTGACTCCAGAGCTCAAGTTGAAACTGCGTTTTAATCAAGTTGATACAGTTTTTTAATAAGCTTCCTAGCTATAGTATGCCACAAACTAAGTTAATGTATATTTTAATATTTTCATACATGATGGATGCAATTTGCATTCAGACAAAAACTAGCAGGTTTGAGAAAAGCCGTAATAACATAAATTTGTGTGGACACAATAAAATACAATATTGTAACAAAACAATAATTCAAAAGGACTTCACATAAAATTTAACAAATGACATGAACACTTTATTTTACTCTTGCTTTAGACAGAATGGGGGTAATGGATGGGACATATAGGGTCAATAGAAGTATTTAAATTAAAAAAAAAATTATTAACTCTTATTACATAGCTTACATAAAAATTTTTTGACTTTTTTTTATTTAACTTTTATGTCTTTTCTTAATGCCAGCAGAAGAATAATAGATCTATCTCTGGGATTAGATGCACCGTACCAAACTTTTTGTACAGCTGGAGTAAAGCTCCTTACAATAGAGTTATAATGTGTCGTCATTTAATGTTTGGTGTACTTTATTTTTTTTTTGTCTTTATTTTTTTGACATGCAAAGATCATTTATATGGTAAGGAAGTAAAAAGTTGTTATTTTGTTTAGTAAAGCAGATTTTTCTCTTTCTACTTCTGACTGTTTCTCTTTCTACTTTTGACTGTTTTGGGATGGGTAATAAATAAAGTGACAAAGCTGTCACTGATGCAGAAACAGTGAAAGTAATAGATATTCTGGATTATTTTTAGTGGTAGCAAGAAGAACAGTAAATTAGCAACTAAGACAGGAGCAGCAACTGCAATAGAAGCTAGAACTGTTGCTATAGAACTGTTTACAGTGTCTTCCGTAGCTACTTTGGCTGTCATAAAATCATTCGAAAACTCCTTATGATATTATATTATGGTATATGCACCACACAAAGATCAAATGTGAAATTGTGTAGATATAACTTATGTGAGGAAGCCTTGATAAATTTTCATCAATAAGAATTTCTAAGAATTGTATTGACTCATTTTTCCAATTAGTTTATCATCTAAAATTAAATCTGGTAATTTTAAGGGAAGGTTTTCCTGTTGTGATTTTTTGTGTAATAGAGTATATCTTGTTTTATCTACATTAAGTGGCAATTTATTAGCCTTAAACCATTCATTGACATTCCTTAATTCATAATTCATGTCAGAATAAAGTTGCTTAATGTCACTGTTTGATAAGATAAAATTTGTGTCGTCAGCAAACATTATCGCGTTAAGTTTTGCTAAAGCATTATACAAATCGTTTACATAGATCAAGAACAGCAAGAGACCAAGAATTTACTCTTGTGGAACTCCACACATAATTTTTAGTTTACCTAATTCCTAAATAATAACATATTGTTTTCTTTCAGTGAGGTAGCTTTTTAACCAATCATAGGTTTTATTTATTACTCCGTAGTGTTTAACTTTTTCTAAAAGAATGAGGTGATCAACCGTTTCAAATGCTTTTGATAGGTCAATAAACAATCCTAGAGTAAAGTTATTGTTTTCGAATCCTTAAGTAATTTGGTCTACTATTTCAATTATTGCGTGTTCAGTTGAATGGTTTTTTTGAAACCGAAACTTTTTTGTGTTTAATGAACTATTTTCATTAAAATGGTTATAAATTCTATTATACATTACTCGTTCAAATATTTTGGAAAATACAGAAAATACTGATACTGGTCTATAATTAGAGATTTCTGATTGGTCTTTGTTTTTGTAAATTGGGCGTACTTTTGCCAATTTTAGTGCTTCGGGGAAAATACCTTCATTTATTGAAAGTTCTATAATATGGATCAAAGGTCTGGAAATGTAATTTTTGTTTAAAATAACTATATTACTAGAAACGTCATTAAAGCCAGGTAATTTTTTTTTTTTTTTATAAAATAAAAGCTGTTTCATATTCTTTAAAAGAAAAGAATATGAAACAGCTTGAAGTATTACGTAATTTAAGATATAATTAAAATGAGTTGGCAGGGGCGGATCCAGCATTTTTTGGTCTTTGAGATTGCTAACTTTCAGACATGGAGCAAACTTCAAACTTTTATATGTTTATACTTATGTTAAATAAGGATAAGGATGCTTTGCAAAAAATTGCGATGATTGGAGGTTGGGAACAAAAAAGCCCCAAAATTTGTGCCCCCTGCCCCAAACGTGAGAGCAACAAGTTGATGAAATAATTTTTATACTATTTTTAACTAGACTTATATTCATCGATAAATTTTAAGTTTCATAGTAAAATAATTTAGCGTTCAAAAATTATGACCATATAAAATTTGCAACCCCCTCAAAATGAGGGGGATTTAAACTTTATATGCTCATAATTTTTGAACGCTAAATTATTTTACTATGAAACTTAAAATTTATCGATGAATATAAGTCTAGTTAAAAATAGTATAAAAATTGTTTCATCAACTTGTTGCTCTCACGTTTGGGGCAGGGGGGCACAAATTCTGGGGCTTTTTTGTTCCCAACCTCCAATCATCGCAATTTCTTGCAAAGCATCCTTATTTATCATAAGTATAAACATATAAAAGTTTGTAGTTTGCTCCATGTCTGGAAGTTAGCAATCTCAAAGACCAAAAAATGCTGGATCCGCCTCTGTGAGTTGGGTGTGGTTATAACTTTTTTTTTTTTTTTTTTTATTTTTTTTTTTATTTTTTTTTTTATTATAATTTAGCCGTACAAATATTTACAAGTTCCGTAATTTAGAATATTTAAAAATGGCAAGGACGAGAAGAAGACGGGGTTGTCTTATCACCAAGTCCCTTGTTTGTCTAGACATTTATATAAACACATGGTAACTAAAATGAAAATTAAAAAATTAAGAAAAAAGCAAAATATTACAAAGAAGTTTATATAAAATGCCAAATAGTTTAATAGTTCAAAGTTTTGAAAGATATTTTTTCGATTTAATTTTTTGAAAGAAAAATTTAAAAGTTCATTCAGAAAAACAAAAATATCAAAAAACTAAAAAACATGAAAAAAGTAAACGTAAAATTTAATTTACAATCTGTTCTTATAAAGTGTAATATATTAATTCCTCAAAAACAAATTACAAAATATTAATATAAAAATTTAAAACTCAAAAAAGATTACTTTTTTTATTTTTCCTCTCTCTCTCTTATTTAAGAAAACTAATAAATTTATTTAAACTAATGAAATCTAAAAATGCTAAAAATCTTTATAAGTACTTTTTTTATAATATAACAGACTGTAATACCTATATAAAATTAAAGAATTTAGACCTTCCAGACAAATAAAGTATGCATTAGTAAATAGTTTTAAAATATAATATTTTTATAGATAGATTTAAAAATAATTATCTGTTTGTTCATTATTTAAAAGTAATAGTTTTAGTTTTTGTTTAAACTGATCAAGAGTTTTAAGTGTTTTAATATCATTACTGATTATCTTATTCCATGCATTAGGTCCTCTAACAGTTATTGAAAACTTGGTGGAGTCGTATATAGTTTTGGGTTGAACAAAGTTGTTGTTAGAATATTTAGTTACGTATTTGTGTTGAATTTTATTAAATAATGGTTTGAAGATATTTGGTATTGAATTGTTATTAATTTTATACATAAAAATCAGAAGATGATATATATTTATTTGGTACACATTTAGTATTTTTAGATTGTTAAACAATGGTCTTGAATGTGAGAGGGGGTGTGCATTTGATAATAATCTAATTGCATGTTTTTGTTTGCTAAATAGCTTTTTTATCTTTGTTTTATTGGTGCTACACCAAGCAATGTTTGCATAATTAAGATAAGAATGTATAAATGAGTAATATATGTATTTCAAGCAGGATTGATCTAAGAATGGTTTTGCTTTATAGAGTAATCCAATATTTTTAGAAATTTTTTTTTCAATCATGTTTATGTGGCCTTTCCAATTTATGTTTTCATCTAGAATTACACCTAAAAATTTCATTGAACATTCTCTTTTTACGATGTAAACTTTTTTAGCAAGATTCTCCCAATAAAAAGGATGATGATTATCAGTTTTATTGATATTTAATCTTTGAAGCAGTAAAGCCGTAGTTATTTTGTTTATTCCCATTACATTTTAAATTACATCCCATGTTTTTTTTACGTCGAATTTGTTTTTTGTAAGTTCTTCATTATAATAGTTTTTTTTAGCTTTTATGAGAAATAAAATTTCATCATCTCTCATTCATCGCGCATTTTGAGCAGAGCAGATGTGTTGAAGAACTAAAAAAAATATTGATAAGTAAATTAAATATTTTGGTTTATGAGTTTAATATATGTATATGTATATGTATATATATATATATATATATATATATATATATATATATATATATATATATATATATATATATATATATATATATACATATATATATATATATATATATTTGTATATATATATATATATATATATATATATATATATATATATATATATATATATATATATATATTTATATTTATATATATGTATATATACATATATATATATATATATATATATATATATATATATATATATATATATATATATATATATATATATATATATATATATATATATATATATATATATATATATATATATATATATATATATATATATAAGAATTTATAATGGATAACGATAAAGTAACTACGATGGAAATCCTTCGAGAACTCATTTCAATACAAGGAGATACAATTTTCAAATGCTTTAAGGAAAGTTTGGTCAGTGTCCTGGAAAAAGTTGAGAACTTAGCCAAAGACGTTGAAGAAATAAAACGTGGGCATACTTTTGCTGGTGATTAAATTGAAACAAAAGTAAGCAAGGTTGATAGTAAAATGGCAGAAATTAAAGAAACTATTGTTGGTATTAAATCATTCTACGGAAAGTTAAGCAGCGATTCGATTGAAAATAAAAGAAAAAATCTTGAGGATCGAAACTGACGTAGCAATTTAAGAATTGTTGGAATCAAAAAAGAAAATAACGAATCTTTTAATAATGTTGTAAAAAAAGTAAACCTACTAATTAAAGAAGACCTTGAAATTGCGGGTCCAGTTATTATACAAAGAGCGCATCGTGTCGGTAAGTTTAGTGGAAAGCCTAGAACTATTGTCTGCAAAATATTAAACTGGCAGGACAAGGAAAACATCTTATCCAACGCTCGTAAACTCAAGGGGGAAAATATATATATTAACAAAGACTATAGTGATGAAACAATGCGAATTCGTAAAGAACTTTTTGCACAAGCTAAAATACATCGTGTAACGGAAAATACGCGAAAGTCATTTACAATCGATTAGTGGTTAGGAATATGATAAACGAGAACGAAGGTTTTAAAAGCAAGTAATTTATTTATTTACGTTTTAATAGTTTCATAAGATATTAAATTTTAAGGTTTTTATTTAAAGATAATATTAAGAATGAATGTATATAAAACAATTCATAATAGTGAAGCAAAATTAACAATTTTACTATCTCCAATTTTTGAAATTTTGAAATATAACAAAAATGATTATAATTTTTTGACTGAAATAGATATGAAATGCTTAAATAATGAATACTATAAACCGGAAGAATTTAAGAGAAAAAAATTCCCTATACAATTTAGTTTCATTTAAAATGATAAGTCAACTACGTGTAAACAGAAAAGGCAGGTGGCGTTGCAGTGTATATTCTTGATAAATTTGAATTTAAAAAAAAACAGCACTTTTTCAAAAACAAATAAACATATTGAGACTTTGTGCATTGAAGTGTTAAATACTTCTGGTAAATCGTTTTTAATCTCCTCATTGTATCGACCGCCATGTGGTAAACAAAATAACTTTATCAATGTCTTAAAAACTTTTATGTCTCAAATGAGTAAACAAAACAAACACTTTTTTGTCGGAGATACAAATATGGATGCATTATGTTATGAAAAGTTTGGAAACATAAAAAACTTTTTCAATTTACTATTTGAATTTAATATAATACCCACCATATTTAAACCCACGCGCATTACTAATCAATCATCTTCTGTGATTGACAATACTTTAACAAACTGTTCCCTAAATACTAAATTTGAATCAGGACTCTTTATTGCAGACTTTTCTAATCATTTTCCCGTTTTCCATATTGCACGCGAAGTACTATCTAATATCGACAATAAAAAGTGCTTTGTGACTTACAGAAATCTTTCTAATAAAAAATTTAAATAATTTTAAAAACAAACTACAAGTAGAACAATGGGATAAAGTATATTCATCAACAGTTTCGTTTGACCATTTCTCAAACACATTGCAAAATATCTTTAATAATGTATGCCCAAAAATAACTACAGAAATAAAAAACAAAGAATATAAGAATCCATGGATGACAATAACTTTGATTAAAGCATCAAAAAGAAAACAAAAACTTTACGTAAAATTTTTAAAATCAAAAAATCAAGTAGATGAAAAAATATACAAAAATTATAAAAAGTTTTTTCAACATAGTATGAAAGAAGAAAAAATAAGGTATTTTTCTGATCAGCTTGATAAGCATAAATTCGACATAAAAAGGACTTGGGCTGTTATAAACGAACTAACAGGAAGAGAGAAAAAGAAGCACACTTGCTAACCACAAAAACTAATTTCCGATAAAAAAATTTTAACAAGTACAACAAAAATATGCCAAGAATTTAACAAATAATTTGTTAATGTAGGCTCCTTTCTTGCTTCTAATATCGTGCAACCAAATAAAACATTTGATAATTTTTTGGGAGAAAAACCAACCCCTAGTATAAATAATGAAAAGATAACTAAAACTAAATTTAATAAAGCAGTTATCGAACTTAAACGCAACAAGTCATGTGGATATGATGGTATTTCCAGTAATGTAGCAATTTATATAATGGACAGCATTAGTAAACCATTATATTATTTAATATCATCTTCATTCGAAAATAGTATATTCCCTAACAAACTTAAATTAGTCAAATGTAATCCAATTACCAAAAAAAGTGATTGTAATAATGTTTCCAACTACCGACCTGTTTCTCTTCCACCAGTACTTTCAAAAGTATTTGAGAGAATAATATATAACAGAGTAAACAATTACTTTACATTAAACAATTTATTATACAAAAATCTGTTTTGATTTCAAAGTAGGTGTTCTACTGAACATGCTATTATTAAACTTGCTGACAAAATATTCAGGACGTTTGATAGTGATGAGCTGGTATTAGAAGTTTTTGTTGATCTTTTCAAAGCCTTTGATACTGTTGATCACAGTATTTTACTTTCCAAGCTAAAATACTACGGTATAAGAGGCTCAACATTAAAGTGGATTCAAAGCTATTTGTCTAACAGAAAGCAATTTGTATTACTAGAAAAGTCAGGAGCCCTCGATATTACTTGTGGAGTTCCTCAGGGTTCAATCCCATGTCCATTATTGTTTTTCATTTATATTAGCGGTATGCATAAAGCATCCCAAAAAACATCCACAACTATGTATGCTGACGATACAAATTTATTTTTTAATTATCCTAATGACTTTGTTTGAAACTATGAATATTGAACATGAAAAATTCAACCTCTGGTTCATAGCAAATAAATTATCCCTAAATTGTCAAAAAACTAGTTTTACCCTATTTCATAAAAACAAAATTTTTGGGAGTGCTTTTTGATGAAAATTTGTCATAGAGAAACCATATTGGTCTCCTTGAAACAAAAATGTCCTCTGTAATAGGCGTTTTGTATAAGTCGAGACCTTTTTTTCAATAGTAAATCGCGTAATATGCTTTACTTTAGTCTTGTACATAGTCAACTCTTGTACGCAAATATTGTATGGGCCAGCACTCATAAAACAAAACTGCTAAAATTGCCAAGGCTGCAAAACCATGCATGCAAAGTAATAAACTATTTAAATAGCTTAGTAAACCCGGCCCCAGTGATGAAAAGCATCATGGTTCTAGATATTGAGAAGCTTAACACATTACAGATAATAATTTTTATGTAAAATTATAAGAACAACCTCCTACCAAGCGTATTTTCAAATACTTTCTTGATACCGTTTTATAAAAAATATAATATGCGTTCAAATACCAGATACAACTATCACTAAGAGGTAAATTAATTCACATCAGTCAAATTTTTTAATTACAAACCGTGGCCCATTAACATGGAATCATTTCCAAAATAAAAATATTAAAGACCTAAAAAGCATTTCATCGTTTAAACGTGAAACTAAAATGCATCTTCTTAATTCCTGACATATACATATTTTTTTAGTTTACAGTATTTGTTTTTATTTTTGTTTGTTTTTTTTCGTCTTTTTCTTATTTTTCTTGTTTTTAATATTTTTTGTTTTTGAATTTGTTACACTAAAAAATATGAGCTTTGTTTTTATTGAATTTTTATTTTTATTTTTAAAAATTAAATTGTCTTTATAATGAGTGACTATAGTGGCTCTATGAAAAGGTTGTGATGTTAAACACATCATCCTTACCTTCTTTGAGTCCCTGACTGATTAGAACAGAATATACATAATATAAAATAAAAAAATTATGAAAAAACGTTTTTTATCATGTTTATCGTTACGACGTATATTTTATGTATTTTTTACATGATTATATGAAAATTGTTATTGTAACTGTTTAATCAGCAAAATAAAAGTATATATAATAATAAATGAGAAGATTTTCGAATAACCGTTTATATTTTTTGTATACTTTTTCATTATCTTCATTGCTGTTTTTCAAAAATTTATTGTAAAGTTTTTGTTTGTTTTTTGAACATTTTATTAGAGTTTTATTCATCCAAGGATTTAATATTGTTTTTTTTTTAGTTATTTTTATTTCATATGGTCACGTTTCGTTATATATATCAAGAAATGTTTGTACGAAAATATTAAAAGTTTTATCAGTATTATCATCCTTAAAAACCTGATTCCACGACTCTTGATTTAGTTTATTAGAAAGATTATTCTTATTAATTGTTAATTACTTGCGTTTTTTTTGAGTTATAATCTTAAAAGCCCCTTTGGTTGTGACATTTAAAAGATTTATTTTAATTTATATTGGGAAGTGATCACTAATGTCTGTTTTAAAAATACCTGTCTCAAATGACGTTTTTATATAATTATTAATAAAAATATTATCGATTGCAGTTGCAGAGCCTTTTGTTACCCGAGTTGGTTTATTTATAACTGGTAAAATATTATATTTAAAAAGCATATCAAAAATGATATTGTTTTCGAAAATATTTTATAAGTCAGAGCGTTCCAATTTATCTCACCAGCAATATCTAAACTTTTCTTTTTCTTTATTTGTTTTTAGGACTATACTTTTAATAAATCCTTCAAAACATTTAATTTCACCACTAGGCGGTCGGTATACGCACCCAAATACAATGTTTTTATTTTTGTCACACTATTTCAATAAATAGACTTTCATAATTAAGATTTGTTGAGCATAGTTTATTTTTTATTTTGTATGAATATATTTCTCAAACATATATACCAACGCCTTCTAAGTTTTTATTACTTCCTCGCGGTTGACTAATTAGTTAATAATTAGGTAATTTGTAATTAGAATTAGCATAAAGTGTATTTTTATGCCAAGTCTCTGTAAGGGATATGACATCAATTGTGTAATTTATAATATTTAAAAATTCTTTAAACTTGTCAAAGTTTTGATTTATGCTCCTAATATTTACATGTTATATAGAAAATGAATCTATTTTTTTTCCCCTTAAATTCATAAGGATCAAAATATCGTGTTTTCATTAAATTCCTTTAAATTTTTTTAAAAATATTTGTGTTATTTAATAAATTGTCTTCAAAAGGATCAAAATCATTACCATTTGTAGCATGTAAAAACAACTAGCACAAATTAAGTTACAAATGCAATATGTTGGTTTTTTCTGTGGAAGTAGGAGTCCTTTTTTTTGTGATTCAATAACATTTCCCAGAGTCTCAAAAAATGAATAGCTATCTACTTAACATAGTATGTCTTAACATAGAGCGTTGATACCAACCATAATTGACCACCCCCAGTTTCAGTTTCATAGAGCAAATGCAGTAATGGTATCGTGATAGAGCGCTCATTTCATGAGCCGTAGGTTCTGAGTTTGATCCCCACCTTGTCCTTGAAAGAATTGCTCTCAACTTGTCTCTCCGCACAGCGGCCTTATTATTCAAGGTTCGTGAGCTGAGTTAGAGTTGAGTAAGGGTTATAACGACAATTAAGTAGCTTCTAGTAAGTGATCGGGGTTGATATTTGACCGGGGTCGGGTTTGATAAAATATAGCCGGGGCCAATGCCAGGTTTGTGACCGGGGTTGCATAAACTTATATACATCCTTAAGTATATTTTTTAAAATCAAAATTCATGTTATGTTTTGTATACATATGCATACATAAACATCATTAAAATCAATGTAATCATGATGATGATCATGATGATGATCATGATGATGATCATCATGATGATGATCATCATGATGATGATCATCATGATGATGATCATCATGATGATGATCATCATGATGATGATCATCATGATGATGATCATCATGATGATGATCATCATGATGATGATCATCATGATGATGATCATCATGATGATCATCATGATGATCATGATCATGATGATCATGATCATCATGATCATGATCATGATGATCATGATCATGATGATCATGATCATGATCATCATGATCATCATGATCATGATCATGATGATCATGATCATCATGATCATGATCATCATGATCATGATCATGATGATCATGATCATCATGATCATGATCATCATGATCATGATCATCATGATCATGATCATCATGATCATGATCATCATGATCATGATCATGATCATCATGATCATGATCATCATGATCATGATCATCATGATCATGATCATCATGATCATGATCATCATGATCATGATCATCATGATCATGATCATCATGATCATGATCATCATGATCATGATCATCATGATCATGATCATCATGATCATCATGATCATCATGATCATCATGACCATTTTCATCATGATCTTCATGATCATCATGATCATGATTATCATCATCATGACCATTATCATCATGATCATCATCATAGTCATCATGATCAAAATTATCCTCTTCATAATCATCATCATCATCATCATGATCATCGTCATCATGATCATCATCATGATCATCATCATCATGATCATCATCATCATGATCATCATCATCATGATCATTATCATCATGATCATCATCATCATCATGATCATCATGATCATATTCATCATCATCATGATCATCATCATCATGATAATCGGGATCATCATCATCATGATTATCATCATCGTGATCATCAAAATGATGATCATAATCATAGTCATCATCAACAGCATAAAAGAGGAAGGCAAAAACTGGATAATGATAACATAATCATGATGATGATGATCATCATCATCATTACATACATTATCTTTACCATCGTAACGTTTCTTACTTTTTCCACTATCATTTCTACTGAAACTGCTTTTCTACATCCTCATATCTAAATTACTTAATTTTTTTCTAGCAAACGTTCTTTGATACAAAGTTTTTTCGAACCTGTCTAAAGTTTTGCCTCTTTTCCTTGCCTTGTAAGAATCACACTACGTATTCATCTGATCATCTTCTCTTTCGGCAAATACTACACCAAATAAATAAGTTTATATAATATGATTCATTAAATTTCTGATTCATTAAATTTCTGTTGATTCATTAAATTTCTCTGTTTGCTTCAAAGACTCATGAGTAATTTACTATTAAAAATGTGCTTCTTTGACACGGCTGTTTCACTCTATATAAAAGTGAGCATGACGTCATGAGTTTATCAAAAAAAAAAGTATTTCCGCATAAAAAGTATAAAAATTCATTAACTTTAAAATAATAGTATTTTTTTTCTATAAATGCTTTCATCTTTGAATAAAACATAAATAAAAGATTTATCTTTCCTTGTTAAAAGGATATTGTATCCTGGGATCTAAATAAATAGGAAACATATATGTTTTATCTATAATATGTATGCATATTATGGATAAAAACTTCAATTTTAAATCATGCCTCATTCCACATTATTTACCATCTTGAGCAGCTTTATTTGATAAAAACTTTTTTCATCTTTTATACAAGAACCTCTCTCTCTTAAGAACAAACACTCATTTATTGTTCCAAGAAGCTAATCTAAAAAAAACCTGTGTGATGTTAAGCTCTATATTTCTCAGTTTACTAATGTAAATCTTATCTAAGATGTAAGGTTCTAGAGACTTTAGGTTAGTTTTCAACAATGTTATTAGCTAAAGTAGGTCTAAAGTAGCAACTTTTAATATCTAATTCATGGATCTGATTTTTTAACTTCTCCACAGAATAAAGCAGAGCTGTTAGCAAAAAAATCATACTTTAATTTGACTTTTGAATATAATTTCCATACTCTTCGTGACAGTTAAACAGGTTAATCAATGCTAATGTTAGTTCTCAATTAAACACTTCTACAGTTTGTACTCCAGAATAGATTTCCATCATTTAAAAATCTAAAAAAAGGAATTGTTCAGAACTCTCTTCAATTTTTGCTGAACTCTTAACAAGTCCTAAACCAATGGTTCCAATTTTTCAAAACTTTAGAAAACATTTTAACCTCTCTAACTATCCGACGATTAGTTTTCATTTTCTTATTATTTTTATTCTGTTATTAGTTACTGTTATTCTGTTCATTCTATTATAAGTTTCTTTATATAAAGGTTTTGAGGTTATAATATTTCTTTCTAACTGCAGTAGCTAGTTAAAGGCTTACACTCCTTTATTTTGAGTAACTTTAAGGTTATCACAAGGTTCTATCTTTGCTCCTGCTTTGTTTCTTATCAACAAAAACAATCCTCAGCAAAATTTTACATCCAAGATGGCTCTATTTGCTGACAATTTAATTTTATACTCATTTTATGACTAAAAATCTTCAATATTTAAATGCTTAGAACAAGCAGCCTATTTTAAATCTGATCTCTACTCTATAGAACAAGCAGCCTATTTTAAATCTGATCTCTACTCAATAACAGCCTAAGACTTGCAATGGCTTTTGGATTTAAATTCTAAACTTAAAATCCACAAATTTTACTACATAACAAAACTCATTTATTTATTGCAAAAAAATTTTTCCTATCATGACAAATAACAACCCTCCTACTCTCAGCTTAAGTCTAAAAACACAATATAAATGCTCTTTATTTGTCCTGAACCACTCTCCCATTGTTGTAAAGTTGCATTTCTTACAAATACTATCAAGGTAAATGCTCAAACAAGCATCTTCAATGTAAATCTAGATAAATGATCAAACAATCATCAACAATTTATCATCACTATTACGGTAAACCAAAACTCATTCTTGCTTCGCTTTTTATTCAACAAGTTGCATCCATTAACTATATCTGTCCCATCATGCAAAAAAATTTTATTAATCCAGTTTTTTTGTTGTTAATGCAAATTTAAACTCTTACTGAAAAAATGATAAACTTTTTCAAAAACATTTTCAACAAAAGATAAAAGTAAAATGTTACTTTAATCTTTTCCTCAACTACTTTCTATTTTTTCTGGTGCCTAGCAAATAACTATTTTTTTTTTTAAATAGTATTTCTCAATTTGTTTTCAAAATATCAACTCATTTTTCACCATCATGTAAAGTTGTTAAGATATTTGGGTTCAAATCTGTAGTATTTAAGGTAAAGTTCCTAATATTGCCGAAAAAAAAGTTATTCAAAAGTATGTCAACCTGGATTTCAAAAGAGGCGCATTTTCGTAGAGATATTGGAAAACATGATTATTTTTTCTTAAACCTTGTTAACAAAAAAATTATTTTAAAAAATGCTAAAAACTCTTACAAAAAGTTTAACAAAATGTTTTTCAGCTATAATACAAAAAGTTCTCAACTTTATTACAAACGAATAACATTTTTGAAATCTCAATAAAAATACACTTCTTTTAAGACCCAGGATTCGACGAGGCCAAAGACTCAGCTTGACTCACCAGGAGGTAAAATTAGTTAATAACAACAAGTATAAATTAAAATATATTTATGGACATCCCCAGTTTTATTACACTAGACTGTGTATCATTTTAAAAACTTGCATTTGAAGTAATAATCAAGGAGAAAAACGGTTTCAATTGTGAAAAATAAATTTTGGACTTTCCCTTCGACAAACACCCTGAGTAAAATTTGTGTCAAGTTTTATTGTTTAACTATCATCATGAAGTAAAATTAGTTTGTAACAACTAGTATATATCAAAATATATCAATTGACATCCCCTGTTTTATTACAATAGATTGTGTATCATTTTAATAACTTGCATTTAAAGTAATAAATAAGGAGAAAAAAGGTTTCCAATGTAGAAAATAAATTTCGGACTTCCCTTTTGCTATACACCCTGTTTAATTTGTGTTTTATTAAACTAATTAATTTTATAAAACTTATAACATGGCCGATGATTACTTCAAAATGTCGCTTAATTCGCAAGCTAATATAGCATTTTAAAGAAAAAGTTAGTATGTTAAAGAAAAGCATCATTTTCTATAAAGTTAGGCGAACAAATATTATATTAATTGTGTAGAAATTTTTATATCACGATATCCTTTTGATACAAGAAAGGAAGACAAAGAGTTGTTACAAGTAAAAGCTGTTTATAGTTGCATCGATAAAAACTAGTATTTGGTTTTCTTTAATAATAAAGAAGAAGATTTTAGATATATTAAGTATAAATTTTAATTAGCCATATTGTTTATCCTTTATGAGAATCATGATAATCGTAATAGGAACTATGATGAACCGCATAAAAGAAAAACTCGTTTACTTAGTGTTTTAATAAAAGCTATTATTGATTTTTCTTTGGGTGTTATAAAAAGTGAAATTGTGGCATGGATACTTTACGAAAGTTTTTTATACCTGTGGTTTTTTGTCTCAAAGAATGTCAATAATGGTGCAGCCCCTGCTACTGCTTCTTCCACTGAAGTTAATAACAAATTTTGATTTTATTAATACACTGTGTATGACAAGACATGTTTTTAAAATAACTTTTTTAATTACACAATTTTGCAAGCAAGTAATGATGATAATTTTTATAGTTTAAATCTTATTGAAGCATTAAAGGTTTTTGTCTTTATAGTTAGAAATATTATTAATCAACACCTTCAAATATGCTTTAAACAAGCCTAAAAATTGCATTTCAAATTATTTTAACTTGCTTATCGCTGTTTCTGGCTAGACTATCTGAGTTTTATTTAGATTACTCAGTTTAACACAATGTTTGATTGATACAATTTTGAAGTGTTATAAGTACCTGTGTTTTAATTTCTTCTTTTTAATATTCAGTTTCTTCTAAAAACAATTGCAGAAACTCAATGTTTTGTTATACTAGTTGGGAAGACCAAATCATATGTTTTAGTGTCTTTTGTTTAACCAAAGGCTTCATTAGGTTTATTTATTATTTCCAAACCAAAGGCTTTATACTTAAATTTGATCAGTGGGAAGTTTAGATGAATTTCACTTAACTGACTGAATTTCAAAACGGTACTTTAATCTAATAATACTGAAACATTTCAAGCAACAAACCTTTTTAAGTTTGTTAGAAATACTTATGAGTTGTGTTTTAAATAAAATTCAAATACGATAAAAGTATAACTTCAAATGTTTGAGCTGCTTTTTGGTAAACAGCTATTTTCATAGCTGACATCTTTGTAAAAACATTTAGCATTGTACAGTTATTGCAATAAGTTTTTTGACTTTAAGTATTTATAAAGTTTATTTATAATTAAATATTATTTATAAAGTTATATAAAAAAGTTTACACAGCACAATTTTGTATTAATCTTGTAAATTGTTTTTACAAATCTTGTAAAAAATTTTAATTTGTTTATATTATACATTACGACAACTGAGTATTTTCAAAAAATAGTTATTTTAGTTTGCAAATTTCATATTTTGAGCTTTAGTGACCATTTTATCAATGTCACAAGTCATTCAAAGAATAAAAACATTTTTATAAAATACACTCAGTCCGGTCAAACTCCGGACCCCCTCCCCCTCTCTTAAAAAATAGGGAGGCAGAGGGGGACACAGTGTTTTTTTTTTTTTTTGGGACTTACCCAAAAAATTTCCTGTACACGCCCCTGTTTAAAGTACTTTCAACAATTTTTAATAATTATTTGCAACTAGCGTGGTTAAATTCTTAAGTAAAATAGTTATCTGGTTGTAACTAAAGTAACATGGTTATGTTACTTTAGTTACAACGGTACTTTTATCTATTCATAGAAATGCCTTTAAATCAACACCTTACTTTGGTTAAAATACAAATAAAAAATTAAAATGATGATTAAATAAATAATGATAAAAAAATCATGACTAAAAATCACCGTTGTGGCACCGGTATTATTAGGGGAGAAGTCGGAGGGCAATAATCTCAAGAATATTGACACCCCCTTACCCCAACGTTGCTAAAAAAAAATTGGTATCTCCATATAAACTCTGAGTTCATCACTGACTTGTTCTAACTAAAGTAAAACAATTAAGGCAATATAAGATAAACAGTTTATAAACAAACATGAATAAATGAAACTTATTACTCCTTCCATGTATTCCATTGAAATAGAAACTGTTGTGCTAGTACAAGTAATACCATAGTATTCCACAACTCGTTTATGAATTAGTGTTTGAAAAAGTGAAATATCTTGTTTCAATTTTTCAACTTCTTTTTTTGCTTTTTCATTACTATCAGTGTTTCCAATCTCGATTGATTTTGTAGCTATTTTTTTTCCTGTATTTTCATCTGTGCAAAGATAAACCTAAAACAGAACCAAGTTTTTAACAGATATTCTATCAGAAAATCTCAATACATTTTAATGGCATCCTAAAATATCACTTTGATTTTTTTCTCAATAACCTCCCCAATGCCATAAAGGTCACTAAAGTCAAGGAGTCTAGTTTAGTTGTGGTTACAACCCTCTATCAACTTTATTTAAATCCGAAACACAAATCTTGGCAAACAAGGTGGCTGTGCAGAGAAACAAGTTGAGCGTGTTACTATCGCGAACATAGTGGGAATTAAAAAGGAACTTGTGACTTATGAGGCAAGCGCTCTACGACTAAATCATTGCCGCATAAGCTTGAAAAATTTTTAAAAAGAGTTTAAAAGTTAAAAGACTCTTTGAATTGTAAAAACAAAAAATAGACTTATGCGCTTTATCTGGTTTTTACATATATTACGCATTTCCGACTCTTTCTTACTTATTTTGAATTTATAAACTAACAAGTACGATAATTTAGTAGCATCACATAGAATAATAAAATAAACTTTAGTGCTTTTGATTTGTTCATTATAATTGAACATGCCTGTTCAATTATAAGATTGCTTAGCGTTCAAAATCTAAATGTACCAAAGTTAAAAATAATGCATGTAGAACTAAATTCTAAATGCATTAAGTTCTTAAGTCTTTTAAATCTAAAAAGTAAAAGCAACAAAAAAAAAAAAAAAAAAAGCAAGAAAATTAAACAAAAGTAAGAAGTAAAAAAAAAAAGAAAAAGAAATGTAGTAAAAAGAACCCAGAGAGTATTCTAATAAAATATTCCAATGGTAATACGTTATTTGATTAACTTCTTAGATTAACCTCAAAGCAAGTAAAGTAAGTCATCAAAACTCATTACTTAATGTTCTATTCAAAAAAGAGGATACGAAATATTAAAGGCATAGTGAATAAATGATGCAGAGCAAAACTTTTCAAAAAAAACTTTTTGTTGAAAAGGTAAATAAATAATATTTTAATGTATATTGATCGTGATTCCACACTTGTATAATTTAAACAGTTTTTATGTTACTTTTTCACAAATAAATAATGGTATAAAAAAGTATTTTCTAATTGAAAACTCTTTCTTGCATCCACCTCGTGTTCTGATGCTAACATTTGAAGAATTACAGTTTAAGTTAGGTTTTTGAGCACCTGCCACCCATACCCACAATTATTTAGACGTTTCAAAATAGATCTTTTTTTTTTCTTCATGGTAAGTTGCAAGATTGAATAACAACAACAACAAAAAAAAAGAAAATACAATTTAAACAGTAAAATAAATGTTTAATGCTTTTTAAAATTTTTTATTTTAACATATTTAAGTTTTGTTTTTATCTAAATTAAACGCCTCTTTAAAATACAAACTTTAAGTTCTTGCAGCAGATTTTATCTAAAGAAAAGATTTTTAACATAATCTGGAAGAATTTGTAAAAATCTTATCTTTAGTTAAGATTTGTTAGAATGTTAAGATTTTGTTAGAATGTTAAGATTTAATGTTTAGTTAAGATTTGTTAGAATGTTAAGAATCTTATATTTAGTTAAGATTTATTTTAGATAAGAAGAATAACAATATACCGAAGCATTGGGCTTAGCCTTTTGATCCATAGTGCATCATTACTGTGTGCAAGCAGTATCAAATAAAGCATGAAATACAAAAAATACATCTAAAAACGCTTAAATCTATAGGTGTTAGTCCAGAAATCACCAGAACAAAATTTAACATTGAAAATATCGACACATATATTGACAATATATGTATAAAAATCCTAAAGCGTATTTTACGAAACCCAAACCATCCGCTAAACATAAAGACAAAAAGTAAATTTAAAATAGCAAGATAAAACATCAACTTCGGGTTCAAGATAGCTACTGCAATACGGCACACAAAATTAGTTTTATTAAAAAATATGGCATCTTATAAGAGACGGGAAACATAACTTGTACACAAGTTAATCAAAGCAACTACAAATTTAACTACCAAAATATATGAGCATATATATGTATGAATGTAAAAATATCTGTAATTTCTAAATTTTTAGACCATTGAATTTATATAAAAGATAAATATATATAAAAGGTACTAAAAAAATCAGAACAAACTGAAACATGACTTTTGCCATTAAAGAGGTCATTAAACTCATTATATATTAAAATTCGACAGGCTAACACATGGAATGTGAAAAGACGGTCAATTGTGTTATTTTTGGCAGTTAAAGTTTAATTTTTTTTTTTTGTTTAAAGTTTTATATAATTAATTTTTAGATTTTTAAATGTTTATATCTTAGTAATAATTCTTCATGACTGAATTTGTTATATGAAAAAATAATTTAATGCTTTACAAATTCACAATTCACAAATGAGTTAACAAATTCACATTGCCTTTAGAAAATTAATTTTAAATTAGATATTGATCTAATTTTTTTCAAATGAAAACGGAAATAACTAACACTCTAGTTACCAGCTAAAGTTAATAGCTTAAAATGACTCACTAGTGCACAGATTTTTGTTCAAATGGTTTGTGTTCAAAAATGTTCAAAAGGTTTGATAACATCCAAGTAGTTTAATTAATAATTTTATTTGATATCAAAACAATTTTATTTGAGTATTTAGTTCAAATTTTTAATTTTAAAAATTAAAAATTTGAACTAAATACTCAAAACTAGAAAAAATTCTTTTGCGAATTATTTATGTTACAGTTATCCCACATTAATGGACAACGTAAGCTTTTTTTATAGTTTAAATGTATTTTTAAACGACATTAAAGAAGGATATATTATTTTGTAAAAACATTATATGTAGATTGAAATTTTTAATTTAAATGTGTAAATATTTCAAATCAATTTTACAAACACACATAAGTGAAAAAAAAAACTTTTTACAAAATAATATAAAAAACACAATTATGCATCATGAATAATAGTGACTACAATTATGGATCAGAATAGACACAAATATAGATCGAAAAAATTTGGAAAAATATTTTATTCTTTATTTCAGTTTTGAACTGTAAAACAGTGAAAATTTAGTATTTAGCTAATTCATTTTTTTTTTCTTCAGATTTTTCAGTTTATTTTTAACTTTTTCTGCATTTTCTTGTTCTTTTTGTAGTTTTGATGCCTCTCGTTGATTTTTTTGAGTCTGTATTTCTTCTACCTTCAGTTTTTTCTCTTGATCCTTTTTCTAAAACTATTCCAATCACTTATCGCATGTTGCAACAGTTGGAACATGTTTAGATTGACGGCTTCGTGAACATTCATTTAGCGTTTCTCTTGGCCAAGAAAGTCTCTCATGGGATCAAGGCTTCCAGTTTTAAGTTTTTTTAGCTGGTTCGAAACATTTTTTCTAAATTATTTTGTTACACTAAGTCAATTTATCATCGCATTCTTTCCTGATAAGAACTCTTTTGAACTCCAATGGCTGAGTAAACAATAGTCCCTCATTTTTGTCTTTCACAGCTTCCATAGATTGAAAAGCGCTGTATCCATGATAGGTCCATACCAATAACCTTACTCGCGGTTTTCTTTAAAACTTTCGAATTGCTGTGAGGTTAGTTCTGACTCTAGTTACTGCAGTTTGTCGAAAATAGGGTCTTAGGAACATTGGGCATAACATCTGTAGCTTCCAAAACAATTGTTTCTGACAAAAGGCTAGAAAACGTTTCAAATCTATTGCATCAAAACTCCACGGGTACAAACCACATTTTTTAAAGCCATTTTTCGATACAAGTTGATGATTTTGTGAAATTATAAATGGCCGATTTCAGAAGTCGATTAAAACTTTGTTTTTATACTCTTGCTTATGGGTCCGAATTCTTAAAACTCTCCGAAACTTTGTACCAAATTTTTTTAATGGTCCAAAAAAGATACGATCTAGTCGCTCAAGAATTCTGGTTGCGTTTGGTAGGAGAGAGATGAGAATTAAAAGTTTAGCTTGCAATATTCAACGGTCTCGATGTTTACATGTCTTTTATGACCATCAACAAAAATCAAAAAAGACAGGTCTTTGTTTTTGTCAAACCATTTGACAAGGCTGTTTGATAAATATTCATAGAATGTTTTAGAGGTTTGCCAGCCCTCATCGGAGTTTCCTACAACCCATTCTGATGGTGTAGATATGGCCAAATCTCTCGTAATTCGACGTCCAGGATAAAAAAATATTGGAGGAACAATTTTTCCCGAGGCTGTGCAGCCTAAAAAAGCTATATACGCCTTCTTTTCAAAAATACTTGCCATATTGTACACGTTTTCTGACCCAGAGCAAAAACTTTTTGTTGAACTACTTCAAATCCCGATTCGTGAAAGTTCACAATTCTGTCAGGGTCATCAAACTCGTCGATATTAATTCTTTCCTCTTTCAAACACTCTTTGATTTCTTTAAACCAATTTTTAATGTGAACATCAGTGATTTTTGAACCAGCTTTTCCCAAATATGTTGTAATTTGCTTGCCAATAATTGGATGTCATGCTAAATACCTTTAAGTCCAATTTTTTGATGAAAATAACTTGGGAATGTGTCTTTGATTTCTGATTTTAGTAACATAATTAGAAATAATCATAACTAATCTTGACAGAAAATTCAACTTTTGCAAGTTAAATTATTGTCTCTTCAATTTTCTGTTCTTCTTCGGTTGCAAACTGGTCAAAGGACCAGATTTTGTCTTGATGATCCAAAAACGTTATTTTGCAAAGTTAAATAAGGAGTTGAAAACTTTGCAGCAATTTCTCTGATTGTTTTTGGGCTCTTTGCAATTACAACTGCTTCAGACAGTTGGTCCAAAGTGTAACTCTTCTCTGGAGACTTTTTTTCTTGCTAGAACCAAAAATCAAAATCGAAACTAGTTGTTTCATGTTTTATTTTAAGTGATCGATAAACGTTTACTACTCATGAAAAAAAAACACAAAAATGGACCAAAGTCTTATTGTAAAATCAAGTTATTATACAAGGTTTTGTCGGCTGATAATTAAAAAATTAGTTAAACATACTTTTTAGCTTTGATATCTGTCATTTATTACTAATAATAACAATTGTTTCCAGCAAAAAAATACATTAGTTGAAACTTCGCTTTCTAAGCAAAACAATATCAATAACGTTTAAGGTGTTACTTTTTGATAGCTCGTAATATTTTTGCGGTTTTCTTCTTCTTTTGAGTGTAACAATAACTATTATGCATTGTAATTGTGCGTTTTCATTCATTAATTAATAATAAAACATTTTAAGTGGATTGATATTATTTTAATAAACAAAATTTACAAAAAAAAGTTAGACTGATTTATTTTTGCGTGTGATCCATAATTGTGGGAAAACTGTATATTAAAAAAAGTTTATACTAATAATGTGTTTATTAATGTTCGCAACAAAAGCATAAGTCTAGTCACTAGTTGGAACACATCAGGCCGTCAAATCCTCAGTAAAAATGCTTATATTAGAGTAAGTATTAAGTAATTATAAAAAAGGACAAAAATCCAGTTAGAAATTTCATAATTTAGTGGTGAGATTGGTCAAGACTGATTTCCGTATGTTATTAACAATTAGGGTTTTACCTGTATAACTTTGCATATGAAACCCAAAAGAACCCAGTTACCTCAAAACAAGCAAGTAAAACCCACTTCTATTTCTGCGTCAAAGCCTTCTTATATTACAAAATTTGAGAGGACATACTTCTGCTCAGCCTAATTCCCTCACTTGCTCTATTTTAAACGAGGTACGCTGATACACTTTTAAGAAAGTTATTAAAACACGTTGCGCAAAAAGTAATATTTGGAGACAAAAACTTATAAATCACATTATTCCTAAGTACTAAAGTACAAATTTAAGGCAAATTAACACAAAATAGAATAAAAAAATATCAAAGATAATATTTCTTACCGTAATTTGATATTGAATAAAAATAAATCTTTCAAAGGATATTTTACGCAATGTCAATGAGCAGTTTATAAAGCGCATGTAAGTTGTAAAATTGTACACAAGAGTTGTATGACGCAGTTTGCGGTTAATCAATAAAAAGAAAAACGCCCTTCAAAATAGGCTTCAGTAAACAATAATGCTATTGGTAAGAAAAAGTCTTAATTGATTAAACGAGGAAAGTTTAAGGTAATTGGTTTGTAATTGTATTTGGAAAGCATAAAATAAAAAAATATAAAAAAACCAAAAGTGTCCTAAATAATTAAAAAATTATTTTGAAATAAATAATAAACAAGGGAAGACTATCACAAGATTAAAGAAATATAATTCAGTGGAAGTTCTAATTTATCTCTTAGGTCCACGATGACCGATATAATAGCGAATTTTTTAGGTAGAACAATTTATGTTTACAAACTGCAAGGTTTGATTTTAAATTTAGTTAAATTACTTTTACTCATGCAGTTCGTAATCCAGGCATAGTAGGTGATACCTGTAGAAACCACTTAAAACGAATTATTCAATTTATATGCTGAAGATCTAGTTTTGCGTCACGGTAAGGAAGGAGGCGTGAACTGGTTAAATGGACTTCAACGGTGCTTTGTGACAAGACCGTTAAAACTTCTTGGGGCACCTAAACTAACAAATAACAACAATAGTTATATAACAAATAAAAGCAATAGTTAATAGTTCCATGTAGTTATTGCAAATTTTATGCGGAACGCTTTTACAAAATTAACCACAAAAATTTTTTTTATTACATCTATTGTTAACAAATGTGTTTATGACAACTTTATGTGTTTCTAAAAAAATTGAAACTAAATTTTCTAGATTGTTTTTAAAATTGATATACATACAGGCAAAATTTCCATAGTTCAATTAGTTTGTTATGAAGACTTAATAAGTGTTATTTGAAGTTTAATTAAAATTTTTTAATTTGTTTGTTTTATATTGAAGTTTTATGTATTATTAGTTAAGATTTGTTATTTAATTAATACAACGCAACGCGAAAAGGTGTTAAATGAGGAAGAAAAAGCAATAGTTGTTGCGTACAAAGATATGGGTTTGTCCAATCGACTAATTGCAAAGAAAATTGAAAGGTCTCATCATGCAGTGAACAATTTTATAAACTTAGGCAAAAATTACAACAAAAATCACTTCCACAACCACAAGGGCGGATATCAAAAAAACAACCAAAACACAACATTTTTCCATTTTGCGTTTGGTAGTCATTCAGACTACGAAAAGCAAGACAAATAAGGACTTAAGTTGAATAACCTGTGACTGCAAGACGTTTCCAACTGATTTTCTTAAAATCAGGACGATTTCAAACTAAAAGAATGATCACAAAACCACCATTGACAAAAAAACATAAACGTGCAGGATTTAAGTTTGCAAATAACCACATAACATGGGATTCAGAATGGATAAATGTTATTTTTTACAACGAAAAAAAGTTTAATTTAGATGGGCCTGACGGTTTTAAGTATTATTGGCATAGTTTGAAAATAAATGATAGTATAGCTATAAGATGTAACTAAGGAGTAGGTGTAGATATGGTGTGGACTGCATTTTGTTTCCGCGGCAAAATTGTAATTTTGTTTTATTACAACAAAAATAAATACGAGAAATTGCTTAGATCTTTTAGAAGATGTTTTAATAGGGAATAGTGAAGGTTTACCTACTGAGACATGGATTTTTCGAGAAGATAATGCGGCGATTCACACGGCACGAAGTGTAAAGTGGTTCCAGAAATAAAATATAAATGATTTGGATAAAAAAATTATAAATAAAACCGAATCTTTGAGTTATTATGTGTAAAAGGTGGTTGCACACATAATTAAAAAAAAAACTAACTAAAAAAAAAATTATTATCTAGAACAAAAATTATAAAAGATTATCTTTGATGTAACTATAGAAACTTCGCCTGGTTTTTTGAAATATTTTCAACTTTTATGTTTTACAAAAAAAATTAATACTTATTTTCTATTAAAATATTATAATTTATAATTTCTGTAACAAACAACAAAAAATGCGAATACTTTGTAAATTTATTTATATCTAAAAATTGTAAGTGGAACTAAACTACTAAATTATAACAGCACTATATATATATATATATATATATATATATATATATATATATATATATATATATATATATATATATATATATATATATATATATATATATATATATATATATATATATATATATACATATATATATATATATATATATATATATATATATATATATATATATATATATATATATATATATATATATATATATATATATATATATATATATATCCCAGACAGCAAGCTTACATTGGCCCAATGTAAGTTTTAACATTGGCAAGTTTATTCCGTTGGGCCAACATTTAGCCAATGTTTTTTTTCGGCGTATTTTTTTCAATTCTACAAACCAGTTTTTTGCAAATATCGTACTATAATGGGCCAACATTTAGCCAATGTTTTTTTTTCGGCGTAATATTGCAATTCTACAAATCGGTTTTTTGCAATTATCGTACTACGTTGGGCCAATATTTGGCCAATGTAGCTTAGGCTTAATATTTTGCCATTAAAATCTGTTTTTACTTTTTACCGTAGCCAATATTCGGCCAATGTAGTTACGGATTAGTATATACTTTTAAATTGTTTCGAAACATTTTTTTAAAATGGTATCGTTTGACAGAACAAAAAAAGGTTTTGATACTATTATATATCTTTCCATTTAATTAAGTAATAAAAATAAAAAAAAAGAAGCTATATTTATTAATCTTCTAAGAATCTTAAAAGGTTTCTTATAAGAAGTAAACTTCAATAGATTCTCGTGACCTAATGTTTTGTTTTTTTAAATGAAATATTTGTTAACATTTAAATAATATGCTTAAAACATTTTTTACTACAATCTAAATTATTAATGTAATAATAAAGGCAATAATCAAATTAGTTTTTTGTAAGATCTTAAAGTTATTTTTTTATTTTTATTGCTGTATTGGCATTTCAAATGTTTGTTTTATTTAATAATCTTTATTAAATTTAATTTATTAAATTTTATTATTATTTTATAAAATTTAATATTATTATTTATAAATAAATGAAACATTTCAAATGTTCGATTTATTTAATAAAGGAGATAACTAGATTTATAATAGTTTAGATTATATAGCTATTATAATAATAGCTATATAATCTAAACTATTATAAATAATGAAAAAAAAAATTATACTGTATGACATTTTAAATGTTTGATTTATTTAATAAAGAAGACATTTAAAATGTCTCCTTTATTCAAATCAAACAAAAGAGACATATTTAAAATGTAAAATATCTGCTTCTAACAACTTCAATGCCACATATATATTATTGATACCTTTAATAATATATCTTATAATAATTATAAGATATATTACTAAAGGTATCAATAATATACATGTGGCATTGAAGTTGTTAGAAGCAGATATTTTACATTTTAAATATGTCTCTTTTGTTTGATTTTTTCTGTGTTTGATTATGAAACCCCATCTACTAACATATTAAAACAGTGTACAAAATGTGATGTTACTTGAACTTATATTCTACTTATGTAGAGCTTTCTAATATTCCATCTTTACGAGGCAGAGGGACATTATTCTTGGTTTCATTATTTTTTAATTTAATATCTCTGGATATTTTCCATATTTAGTTTGCGTACAACAGTTAACAACTTCAAGCTTTTATTATTATTACATTATTATATTACATTAACTTTAGTTATAACTTAATTAATAATGATTTGATTTATAGATTTTTAAAGCAATACAAGATTGAATTTAGCATAAGGCTAAATTTCTGCTCTAGAGACAAAAAAGGAAGACAGCGAAAATGACCAGTCAAAATAAAGATTGAAGAGACAAAAAACTGTGTATATCTTGGTGTAGATGATTTATCCTCATTTTCTAATAATAAAACAAAAAATATTATTAAACTTTGGGATTTACCTGTAACTCCAAAATCTTTACAGAAGTTTAATGTTTGCTATGAGAAGTTGAATGAACAAAATTATTAAATGGTAAGTGTCTAATGATTGAAAATCTTTAATCATAGCTTTAACTTTACCAATTTTGAAAACATTTTCATATATTGCTCTCGAATACTGACCACAGAAAACATATTTAGTTGCGAAAAACTGGCCAGGTTTTTTTAGTTGTTTTGAGAACATTTAAGTTTATGAACGTAACAAAAATTTTTTGTTGGATTTCAAAGTTGGTGTCACCAATTAAAAACCATTTGAAATCAAATGTTGAAAAAAACAACAGTATTTGTATTTATATCAGTATTCATATCAGTTTAAAGTTTTAATAGTTGCTGATGATTCATTATTATTCATTATATAAACGTTTATTTAAATTCATCTAATAGACGAAGGTAATACAATATTTTTATAGATGATATTATTTTTAAAAATAGTGTTATTAAAATTCAGAACTAAAATATGTAAAAAAAATTATTTACAAACATTGGATAAGTTCCGTACTGTACCTTGAAAATCTGGAAAATTTGTTAATATTGGCTAAAGTCGTGGAAAACCTGGAAAAGTCATGAAATTATTTTTTTCTTTAGATAGTCATGGAAAAATCAGTAATTCTAGTTAAGAAGTTACTCGTTTCACAAATGAATGCTGTATTATGAAAACATGATGAGTCACACTTTTTTTAAAAGTGAGGTTATTTGAAAAGAATATTTTTTTGAAAATATTCTTTTCAAATAACCTCACTTATAATAAAAGAATATTAAGATAAAATAAAGATTTTTTAGATAAAATAAAAATTATTTTAGATAAAGTAAAGATTTTTTTAAAGAAAAAAAACAATCTTTAGATAAAATAAAAATAAAATTTTTTACAGGAGAAATATTTTTCACTCCCTTGTAAAATTTAAATTTTGTGACTTGTCACATTTTTAAAATACAACGCTTAATTAAGCTATAATGTTTTTTTTTGGTGCTACTAATTTATTTTTTCTGAAATTTATGTTTTTCTTAGTGTTCATTCTTAGTCGTCATTGAAGTACAACTTGGTAAACTACAAAACACATCAAATTCAGTTATAAAAATTTGAGTAACAAAGGTATACTAATTATTGTATTGCCTGAAAGAGTGTCATTGCTATTAAAAGCAGTAAAGAATTCAAGTACTCTGGAAGAAAAGAAAATACGTAAGTAAATGATAAATATTTTTTTATAATTTTTTAATGCATTTTGTATGATATTTTTAAATAAAATACTCTTTGAAGATTTTTTGTAAACTACATTTTATATTAATTTAAGTCTAAACAAAAGTTACTTTAATTATTGCCAGGTTGTGTGTTTTTGCAGGTCAATTATTTGGCACAAATCGGAATTAAAGACAAAGGAGATTGTATATTTTATTTGCTAAGAATAGTTTTTTAAAATGGCCTAGTTGTAAAATTAAACTATGCAGGGAGAGGACAAAAAATTGGAATAGAAAAAATATTGATTGCATATGCTGCTATTGTTAAGTGGTTCAGAAAAGTTTATTTTTTCAGTTTCATTTTTGCATTACAAACTTTCAATTTGATATGTTTCTTTGGTGCATAATTAAACAAACAACTATTTTTTTTGCAGAAACTGTGAAGTCAAATAAGCATGGCTTATGCAGACATGTGATAGAGATAGAGGAAGAAAAAATAATAGACGTGGGCACCAAATATCATAAGCTAAACAATATTCAATAACAAGTAGCTCAGCCAATATCGAAACTACTCTATAAATTTTATAGTTAATTTTTTTATTTAAAACTCAATGTGTCAGTTTTTGGTTTAAGTTTGGTGTTTACAATATGTATATTTAACCGATAAATTATGTTAAATAAATAAATTTTTATACTTGTATCATACATTCTTTTTTTTCTCTATAAATTTTCAAAATTTTTTTAAATCATTTTATTTGTAACAACGATCTAATGTTGCATAAAACGTTAGGCCGATATATAACATACGATATTGGGCCAATGTTGTATACAACGTTGGGCCAATGTTGTATACAACGTTGGGCTAATGTTGTATACAACGTTGGGTCAATGTTGTATACAACATTGGCCTAACGTTATATACAACGTTGGGCCAATGTTGGGTAAACGTTGTATACAACATTGGGCCAATGTTGTACACAACATTGGGCCAATACCTAACCAATGATCAAAACTGCATTTGGCCAACATCGACTTTCAACGTTGGGCCAATGCATCATCATGCATTGGCCCAACGTTGGTCCAATGTAAGCTTGCTGTCTGGGATATATATATATATATATATATATATATATATATATATATATATATATATATATATATATATATATATATATATATATATATATATATATATATATATATATATATATATATATATATATATATATATGTATACATATACATATATATATATATATATATATATATATATATATATATATATATATATATATATATATATATATATATATATGTATATATATATATATATATATATATATATATATAATATATATATATATATATATATATATATATATATATATATTTTTATAATATAGATTTGTGTATATATATATATATATATATATATATATATATATATATATATTTATATATATATATATATAAATATATAAACATATATATATGTATATTTATATATATATATATATATATATATATATATATATATATATATATATATATATAAATATATATATATATATATATATATATATATATTTATATATATATATATATATATATATATATATATATATATATATATATATATATATATATATATATATATATATATATATATATATATATATATATATATATATATATATATATATATATATATATATATATATATATATATATCTATGTATATATATCTATATATATATATATATATATATATATATATATATATTATATATATATATATATATATATATATATATATATATATATATATATATATATATAGAAATACATGCAGGAAAGAAAAATTGCTTAATCAGCAAAAAAACATTTTTTGATACATTTTTCTTAAGTTTACTTCTTTCAAAGGAAACTAAGTTTTTCCTTTGCAATGATGTTTTTAGGTTGTTTTGGCCTGAATATTTTAACCAAAATTGAAAAGAAACTCTTTAATATAATCTTTTAAAATTTCTTAAAAACAAGTTTGAATTAATAAAAAGACTTTTATTAAGAGTAGTTTTTTTAGAAATTAATAAAATTTTCCTTTAGAAAACGTAATAGAATTTGTATGAAAACTATATCAATTATAAAAAAAAATTACTTTAACAAAAGTCCCATGAGACTTTTTTTAAAGTAAATGTTAGTTTTTTTTTGTTTTTTTTTAAATTTAATTTTGCCGTAGACAGATTAAATTTAAAAAAAAATTACAATTTATAAAATAACATAAATAATAAAACAAATGGCTGGAGCAAGAAGAAGACATCCGTTTGTCTTATCACCGAGACCCATAGTGACTTCATTACAGGTTGTTTTTTACAACAAAATATATAAAATCGTGATAAATTGTTTGTGATAAAATATGTAAAAATGTGAAAAACTACGTTTTACAATTGATATAACTGTTTATATATAAATTTGTTTAGTAAGATAAATTTAGAACAAGTAAAAGTTAAAACAAATAAAAGAAATAAATTGTGCTACTTTATTTTTTTACTAAAAAAGAAAAAGAAAATTTAAGTCCGTAGATAATAAAAAACGCTTTGATTCAGATTTAAACTGTTCAAGTGTACTTCTTTCGATAGTAACAATCTAGGGGAAAAAAAAAGTTAAATGAAATTACCTTGAATTCTGGTAAAAAAAAGTGTTTCTGAAAGTAGTAGAATTTTTAAACATTTATTAAGAGTTTAGGATTTATTAATAAAAAAAAAATAACGTGAGAGAAGAAAATTTTTGAAATTTTTAATTTTTATTATATTAGTTTTTTTCTGTTTGTGTTTTTTCATACCTAAAACACGCTTACATTAGATTCTATAACTAATTTTTCAATGAAAATTTCAAGGTTTCTTTATCTGTATTTAGGTTAGTATCTAACCCAGAATCAAATTAATTATTAAAGTATTTTTGAAAAAATTGGTCTGTTCTTGTAAAATTTTACTCTTTTTTATTTCCCAAATTTGGATACTTGCCATTTTGAATCTAAAAGTAATTATAAGTATATACTGCTTCCCATACTAGTTTTTTTTATATATTCTGAACGCACATCAAAGTTCATGCAAAACTAACCATCTGAGAACTGGACCTCTTTATTGATTTGTGTATATACATTTGCATTATAACTTTATTTGTATTATAACTATATTATATATAACTTGAAATAAAACTATATATATTTGTATTTAAACTTTGTAGTTTTGTATATATATATACTACTGTGATCAAAAAGTAAATAAAATGAAAAATCTTTATTTATTCTTCCAAATCTGTTTCGTCCCCCTCAAAATAATCCCCCCCGGCCCCAATGCACTTTTGCCAACGTTTTTTCCAGTCTTCGAAGCATGCCAAAAAGTCCTCGGTAGGGATAGCCTTCAATGTGCGTGCCGATTCACGTTGGATCTCTTCAATGGACTCAAAACAATTTCCCCGGAGTGGTCTCTTGAGCTTTGGGAACAGCCAGAAGTCACACGGTGCTAAGTCGGGCGAATACGGTGGTTGTGGAGCAACATGGGTAGAGTTTTTGGCGAAAAACTCACGAAGAACCAGTGCTGTGTGCGAAGGCGCATTATCGTGGTGCATAATCCAAGAGTTATTGGCCCATAATTCCGGTCTCTTTTTGCGAATAGCTTCACGCAAACGTCGCATAACTCTTAAATAATATTCCTTGTTGACAGTTCGGCCAGTTGGAAGGAATTCGTAGTGCACGACACCACAATAATCAAAGAAAACAGTCAACATGACCTTGATTTTTGAGCGACTTTGACGTGGTTGCTTCGGTCTCGGCTCGCCTTTTTCACAGTATTCACTCGATTGGTCGGTTGTTTCAGGGTTGTATGCGTAGACCCAAGTCTCATCGCCAGTAATAATTTGTTTGTAGACGTCATGATAGTCAGAAAGCATTGCTTCACACGTTTTAACGCGACGCTCTTTTTCAAAGAAATTGAGAAATTTCGGCACCAAACGTGATTTGAGTCTTCTGAGGCCCAAATGATCTTTCAAAATCGCTTGCACTGACCCAAATGATATTCCAACCATGTCAACAAGGTCTCGAATGGTTAACCGACGATTTGCAAGCACCAATTCTTTGATTTTGTTGATGTGGCAATCATCAATCGAAGTCGATGATCGTCCGGAGCGTTCCAAGTCATCAACACGTTCTCGGCCTTCTTTAAAGTCTTTGTACCACTTGTAAACATTTTTTTGAGACATAGTCTCTTCACCGAAGGCCTTTTGCAACATTTGATACGTTTCAGCAGCAGAAATATCATTCCGCAAACAAAATTTAATAGCACTTCTTTGCTCAACAAAATTAGACATCGTGAAAATCGCCGAATGCACTTTTGGTACTTCAGAAACAAGCGTAAACAAAAAAAAATAATTATGAGTTTAACATGTAATTTGGCGCAAATGTTAATGACATTCCTACCAACTTAAAAATAAAAAAGATTGGACGATTCGAATAAGACGGGAAGTTCAAATTAAAAAGTCCTCGGTAGGGATAGCCTTCAATGTGCGTGCCGATTCACGTTGGATCTCTTCAATGGACTCAAAACGATTTCCCCGGAGTGGTCTCTTGAGCTTTGATACGTTTCAGCAGCAGAAATATCATTCCGCAAACAAAATTTAATAGCACTTCTTTGCTCAACAAAATTAGACATCGTGAAAATCGCCGAATGCACTTTTGGTACTTCAGAAACAAGCGTAAACAAAAAAAAAATAATTATGAGTTTAACATGTAATTTGGCGCAAATGTTAATGACATTCCTACCAACTTAAAAATAAAAAAGATTGGACGATTCGAATAAGACGGGAAGTTCAAATTAAAAAGTCCTCGGTAGGGATAGCCTTCAATGTGCGTGCCGATTCACGTTGGATCTCTTCAATGGACTCAAACCCTCCCTCTTAATATTACGCAATAATTTTGTAACCCTTTCTCCCTTAAAATTTTTTTTAAACAATTTTAAGTATGAAAATGTCTTTAATTTTCATAGCTTTTTTGAGTTTATTATTTACTACTTTTCAGTGTGTTTAATGTTTGTTTTTCTTCACCCTAATATTTCAATGTAAAATTCTATAAACTAATTTTGCTATTCTAAAGGTAACCCCAATTTTAATTAGCTAATTTTCAGATATTAAAATTAAAAAAATATTATACTATAAAATATAATTTTATAACTATTAGTTGCGTTATCGTAGCCGAGTGTTTTCCGAGTGTTTTTATTTATTTTAGGTAGTGCAAAAAAGATTTTTTTGTTGTTGCGAGTGTTTTCCGAGTGTTTTTATTTATTTTAGTTACTGCAAAAAAGATTTTTGTTGTTGTTGCTACTGCACACTTTTGTGCAAAAATTAAATAAAATTATGCACTTAATTTTATTTATCATATAAAGTCAAAGTCCAGAAAGTGCACTGCAATAAGACAATTTAAGCAGTCGGCGTAAGGCGTTCTAAGACTGAAACAGTTAGTAGGTTGTACCTTCACCTTTAACGGAATGTACACATCGACTAAGAAAGATTTATGCGCACTTGATTTTACAATCAACATGTATATAAATCTACTAAGGATTGTGGTTTGGTCGTATAAAATTATTCTAAATCTAGAGTAGAATTTTTTTTAATTAAATCTCATTTAATTTAAAGAATGTGATGATTCGAATTTTTTTATTCAAATAGTAATATAAAGGATTTGTTAAGAATATCTTACGAAGAGTGATTAAAAATAAATGACACGATTACAATTAATAAACTTTCATTAAATGCTGATAAAACTAAATTTATCTTATTCCACAAACCTAGTAGGGAAGATAAACTTTCTTTAAAACTACCCAATATCTATTTGAATAAAATAGTTATTATAAGAGAGTGATTATAGATGAAAATGTATCATGGAAATATCATATTAAATCTATTGAAAACAATTTCTCTAAAAATATTTCAATGTTATATAAATTAAAACCATCTCTTATTATCGAGTCTTTAAAAAGTATATATTTTTCATTTATCCATAGTTATCTTTACTATTGCAATATTGCCTGGGGAAGTACTAATTATGGCAAGCCTTAAAAAATCTATAACAAACAAAAACATGCGAGTAGAATTATATTTGGAGTAACGAGAATTGTTAATAGTGAATCTCTTTTAATGGAACTTAATGCATTTAATGTTTATAAACTTAACATATACGAAGGTACGCTTTTAATGTTTTTTATGTTAAAGTCAAAAAATGGTTTATTATCTTATATATTTTACTCTTACTTTACCAACATTACTCATAAATATACCACAAATTATTCAACAAATAATTTTGTTGTTCCAAGATCTTTATTAAAACTCCGTTCCTTTCAAATTCAATACCGTGGACCATTTATATGGAAAAGATTTTAAAAAATATTATTAAATATATAACTCTTCTAAATTTCTCACAAAAACAATTCAAAAGAGAATCTTAACAACTTCTATTAGAAAATTACTTCGACCTTAATTTTTTTTTTTTTTAATTAGAAACTATTTTTTTAAAATAAGTAACTAAAATAAATCAACTGAAAAAAGTCATCATTACTCACTTATTTCTGTCTTAATTTATTTCTTATTTTTTTTCTTATAAAATAGAAAGTTAAATAAATAAACAAAAAAATATATATCTTACTATACGATTTACTAATTGGAATATACTGTGATTTACTAAATAAACTTGTGAATTTTTAACTTTTAATTTTAACTTATTACATAAACTTAAGGTGACAATGAAACGGGGCTCGGTGATAAGACAATATGCGTCTTCTTCTAGCTCCGGCCATGTATTATACGTGTAAGATCTTTTATTGTAAATTTATTAAATTGCAAAGGAAATAAATAAATGAATTCTAATCTAGATTTAGAACTTAAAAAAAAAAGCACTGGCACACCCCCTGCTGCGATAGCCGCAGCAGGGGGTGCGCCAGTGCTGCGCCTGGACTGGGGGGGGGTCGGGTGATCCTCTTTTAGGAGAGAAGAAAACCGAAAAGTTTTTTTGATTCCCTTATTTTTAA
>NC_061170.1:1012869-1022869 GCF_022113875.1 Hydra vulgaris
CCCGATCAATGATTTTTAGTCGGCAAACTTGACCCTTAGTCGGCAAATCGGACCTTTTTAGACTAGTTTGTCGGCAAATGTCGACCCTTTCGATATAGGTTAGACAGTCGGCAAATGTCGTAATGGCAGTCGGCAAATTTTGGAAAACCAGGATTTTTTTTTTTTTTTTAAGTCGGCAAAAGTTGTAATGGCACCCCCCTACGTGACACCTACTCGCGCCGGCCCTGCATATATATATATATATATATATATATATATATATATATATATATATATATATATATATATATATATATATATATATATATATATATATATATATATATATATATATATATATATATATATATATCTATATCTATATATATATATATATATATATATATATATATATATATATATTATATATATATATATATATATATATATATATATATATATATATATATATATATATATATATATATATATATATATATATATATATATATATATATATATATATATATATATATATATATATATATATATATATATATATATATATATATAGAAAACTTAACGTGATTACATTATGCAAAATACAACACATTTTAATATATAATAAGTTGAAGATTTAACAAACACATTTCACATACATTTTTAATAGAATTTTAGAAATTCAAATCTTAATTTTCTCTCTAGAACGGTGTAACCAGATATTAACTTTGAACCTATAGTTCATTTGGCATAATGAACTTATGATTCATTGGGCATAAAAATTAAAATCTCTTGATTACTGGACATGTTTTACATTTTTTTCGTCCTCAATTTCGGCCTTAACCCTCATTTTAGGATTAGAGCCTAAAGTGGCAGATTGTGATTAATTATTTTGCTTTAATAGATAATTAATAGCTTAAATGGTAAATAGCTTAAATAACTAACAGCTAAGACATTTATTTTCCTTAATTAGATAAATAACTCATTAAATAGATAAATAGCTAACTAAATAGATTTTGGCGTAAATAGAACTTTTATTAGAAGTTTGGACTTTTCTCGTTGTTAAAATCATATCAATAAACTAATGTAAAAAGAATACTTTTTCAATTTCAATTATACTATATACAATATATTAACAGTTACAAGATGGCTATAAAACCAGGCTAATCGTTCTTAGATTTTTTAACAGATAATACTCAAAACACTAACGATACGTTAGTGTAGAAATTGAAACACAATCGGTTTGGCATAAATATGGGCTACAAAACATCAAAACAGAAGGGAGTACTTAATAAGATATTTGCATTTTCACTGTTTAAGATGGAATATAATCACAAGTTCAGAAATTGATATGTAAAGTATAACTTTAATAATTTTTCCAATTTATTTTCAAAAGGGTTTAGCAAACGGACAGTTGTATAACAGTCAATTTTTTCTTTTTGATCTTTATATTTTTTAAAGCAAATTGAAAATTTGTTAAAACAGTGGTAAATTTGCGTTAAAAATCTTACATACTGTAATTCAAAAAACATGCCTCCCGCGAAATTTTGCCCACATTAATTGAAATATAGCAAAAACATTTATTAAACGAGGTTACTTTAAAGCTATTATTTAGACAGATATACAACGCAAGTTAACGTTTTTTTGGAAAACATTTAAGAAAAGAGACAAAAACACATTTCAAATTAAAAACACATATTAATAAGTGTTTTTAAGCACTACTTTTACATTTTGTTGTTCTGTATCAATATTGTGATAAAAAGTGGTATTCGTTGCGCAAATTTCCTCCACGAAAAAGTTTTAAAACTATCTTTTACCTTAACAAAATACAACTTGTATTTTGTGTATTGATATAGTGTTGAGAATCCCAAAAATGTAATAAAAAACATATACTGCTTGATGTTTTCATTATAAAATATGTAACTAGAAAAAAATAAATATCATGTTGTAAACTCAAACTTAATGAGACAACAATTAAATAGCAGTTTTAAACCCAGAAATAATACCTGCCTCACAGTATTAGTTTCTCTATGGAGCCCACGGACTGGCTAAGCTTTTTATTGAGCACACGATGAAGAAGATATTTAAAGATGAAATATCAAAGTTTTTTTATACTTATTAAAGTTGTTGCGACTGTTTAATTGTAATTTTTAAATTGTTGTTGATTATTCAATTATAATTTACTTAAAATTTCATTATTATATTTTGAATATTTTCAGATTTATTATTACTAAAGAAATTCTTGGTGGAGAACTCGTTTGTTGCAAAGATAATCAGAATAAACAGCTGAGTATTTTAAGTATTTGATTTTATTTTTAATATATTTATTAAGAGACATATTTAAGAATTTATTTTATATAATATTTTAATGGATTTTAAGTTAATATATTATAAGTTAAGATATTATAAAATTAAAGACTTTTTTTTTATTTATTTTATTTACTCAGCTGTTAATCCTGACTATCTTTGCAACAAACGAGTTCTCTACCAAGAACTTCTTTAGTAATACTAAATCAAAAAATACTCAAAATGTAATAATAAAATCTTAAGTAAATTATAATTAAATAAAAAATAACAATTTAAACATTATAGCATAATTGAAAACATAAACAAATTTAAAGAAAAAAAGTAAAAAAAGGTTCCGTTATAAATATATAGATGCATCATACAGTTTTAAGATTCCTTTAACAAAAGATCTTAAGCAAACTTCAACTAAATTTTTTTAAATTTAGATTAGACGAGATTTGCTATACTTTTTATGTATAAGTTAGTCCCTCAAAATTAAATTTAGTCGCTACTTTTTTGAAAAATATTTACTTAAGCTGCGCTCGTCGATTACTTTTTTATTTTTATAAGTTGTTATACATTTATTTTAAGCTCTATAAAACATTTAAAATATTTATAGCCGCCTTTAAAAATACATCTAAAATTAGAAATCACGTTAAATAAGAAGAAAGATTAGCGAAATGACTTAAAACTTAAGGAAAATGAGCACAATAATAGTTAATTCAATAAAAAAATAATTTAATCAAGCTAACAGTTTAATGCGAGATAAATATTAAAATGAAAGTTCATCTAAACTTATTAGTTTAAGAGAGACTGCAAATGATAGATTTAAAAAAATAAAATTTAGGTGATAAAATCGCAGTTTTAATTGACGACGCAGACGAGCTGCAAATTAACAATGATGTATCCACTGCTTTTCACTAAGCTTCAGGTGAGGAACTTCTAATATTAATAATTGTTTAAGTAAATTTTATTTTTAGTCTAATGATGAACCTAGTTCTATAACTACATATAAATGTGAAAAATAATTAAACTTCCTAGATTAAGATTTAGGCATTTAATAACCCTTTCAAGCATTTAAAAAAATTCTAGATTGTGCATTTAATAAAATAAAGATTTAAGTAAAAACTCCAAAAAAAAACCTTATCTAAGAAAACTGGTACGTGATCAAATTTACTTTGCGATTAATGGTGTGTCGCTTTCAAATGAAAATTACATTATTGCATTAAACATTCTAAAAAAGCGATTTAAGAATAAATATTTAACAATTTCTTTTTATACGGGAAAAACTTTTAAAGCTCGAACCCATAAACAATAATAAAAACTAGCTGAGATCGGCCCCGTAAAAATACGGGTCTTTGTATATCGATTCCGAATATTAGCTTTCTGAATCCGTAAAACACAGGTCTTTATGATTTCTAAAATTTAAGATAAAATTTTCAAGTTTTCTCATTTTATAGATATAAAGATATACGCGATTTTTCCATAAAATGCCTGCAAACTCAACATAAAGACGTTTACACTTACATAAATTTGTACGTAACACTATACAAATGAAATTAAGAAGATTTAAGAGCACTAAACCAAAGTCATAGATAAAAAATTAATTCTTATGATTAAGAAGTAAAAGAAAAATCTTAAACGCTTATCTAAAAGTTAAGCTAAAATTATGTTGGGCATTCACGTCAGTTTGTGGCAAAGTAAACCTTTAAACGTCACGTTTCCTTTTGCATTTATCTTACATTTTTTAATTAATTTTTATTGTTTTTTTTTTTTTTTTCTTTAATGCATTTTTATGTTGCATAGAAATGCATTAAAATATATAAAACTGGTAAAAATATATCATTTTCACGGATAAGAGATTGTATTTATTACATTAGTAATAAATAAATAGTTTTGAGGCCATCCATAAAGGACTTCATCTTTTTTTAGCCAATCTTTGACCCCCTCGCCCCCTCCCTTTGTCACTAATTATCCTTTTTCCCTATACCCCCTTTAAAAAAACGTCATAAAATTTTGCCCCCACCCACAATTTAAACTCCCCCAAAAAAATTTTCATCTCGCAATGTTGTTTGAATCTGCTACCACACGTTTGAAAAATAAAATTAAAAATATCCTCATACATTATTTTCTTAAAAACACATTTTTAAATAGTTTTTTATGTTAATTAAACTTAAATAATCTATAATAATAAATCTATAAAAAAATATATAATAAATCTATAAAAAAGCGTACTTTTCTGACAAACTTTCCCCTCTCATTGTTTTTTTCTGTCCTTTTTATCTCGAACCCCTCCCCCATCTCTAATTGAATGACTTCCTTTATGGATAGCCCTTTAGTCTTTATTAGATTATAGCCCATAAAAATATATTCTATATATCTTTATTAGATGAAGTTTTTATAAAAAGCTGAAATAAAATCTTAAATGACTATCTTTTTTTTAATGTCTAAGAAGCAGATGACATATCTTTAGAAATCAGAAGTTATCAACTGAGAAGCAAATCTAAAGTTGAAGAGTCAATTTTTTCACTCGCAGGTGAGAATATGTCAAACTTTTGCTTATTTAGTGATTTTATTTAATCAGTTTTTGATTTTTTAATCAAACTTTTGCTTATTTAGTGATTTATTTAATCAGTTTGAATGTCAGTAAAATCATTAAGAATATTATTTACTCTTAGTTTAATCATTAACTTAGAATCAACTGCATATAGCTTACATATATATTATATATTATATAATTTATAAAAATGAGCGGTATTATTCTTGCTTTATAGAAAATTTCAGTCAATAAATGCAGAGTGTATAAAAAAATATCTTCAACTAAAATTATTATTAAATGTTTGAAATCTATTTTATCCTCTTTATGATAATCTTGTGAGTTGGCTATGAGTAATAATAAACTAATCCTTTGGAAAAATATATATAAGATCTCATTAATAATCCGATGTTTTTAGTTTTAACGTAATTAGAAAAATGTAATAATAAACAAAATAATTTTAACGTATGATAATGGTAAAAAATGTCATTTTTTACCATTATCATACGCTAAAATTATAACAAATAATAATTTATTTCAACTTTTTAGATAAAGTTTCTAATTTATTATTTATACTAAACATCATAGGTAAAATTGTTCGACTTATTGCAAAAAACATTACAGATTTTCTTCATGCGACTAACGCAAATATTTAGGTATGAAACTTAATATAGGAGCGGTTTGGTACTAAACTTTATGCGCATAGACATAATATCAAGGTTTTATTTATAATTACTCATATTTATATGAAACAATGTTATTATTCCGGATAATGTTTTTTATTGTAGTTCTGATTAGTTCTTTATTTAAATTTTATACTAAAAAGTTTGCCTTAGTGTAAAATATAAGTTATATGTGTGCCTTATAGTTAAGATGTAATCATTAAATCATGCGCTCTTAAGTAAGCTTGATATGGTGTAAAACATGATGAATTTGTATTTCAGTACAAATAAACTTTACTTACTTCAACAATACTTTTTCAACAATTGTTAATTAAATTAGGGTTATTTAATTTTAAAAAGTTTGTTACATTACACAAAAACTAACAAACGTAGGTTTAAACAGAAAGTCCGTCTAAATTTACACACTTATAAGTTTAGTTATAAAACTATAAAAAAAAAAGAAATACAAACAAATGATAAACCTCCTTGTTCGTTTTTGCGCTTTGATGTGAACGTTCAAAAGCTATCAAAATAATGTTTGCAGTTAACGATAAGTAAACATTCACTCTTTTAAATGAACAATGTAGCAACGTTGATTAAACGTTAGTTTTTAAATATGTGTACATATTTTTTTAATACATCTACAAAACACAGAATGTGCTTGAACGTTCTCAACATTCGTTTTGTGTAAGCTAGGATAATTGAATTTTCAATACATTTCCATTAAAAATTAACAGCTAATAAAATATCAACTGATAAATTTTTTTAAAAATTAGTAATAACAACTTATTTTAAACTAAATATTACTAAAAGTATTCGAAATGTTGCAATAAATAGCCTCAGGTAAATTATGTTTAGTTGTTTTAAATTAAAAAGAAAACTCTCTTAATAAAAATAAAAGCTAAAAATTTTTATATTTGCAGATACGGAGTTTTTCTGGAGCTGCTGCAACTTTGACTACAGCTGTATTGCCAATGCACTACATTGATGCTGGATTGATTTCTGAGATAGATACCTAGTTTATTCTTGACCATCAAATAAAATTTAGAACTCTATAGTTATGATTAAATTAAACAACGAAAATTTAAAATCAATAGACATGAGAACATCAATTGTATTTTGTTTAATAGTAGAAAAATGTTACAAAGGAAAAATAGAAGTAGAAGGTAATTAATTAAGAAGAACTCGGAAAAATTAAGAAAAAAACTGAAAAAAAAAACACAAAAAAATTAAATTTCTATTTCTGTTAAAAGAAAATAAAAGTTTAAAAAGTTCTCGACCAAGAGGAAATCTACTGTTATTCAGAGTGGTAGCCCTCTTAAAAAAAATAAAGTATCAGATTGAGCCATAAATGAAACATTAGTGATAATGAGCACAACTTTTTCAACCGACCGATTTACAGCTCTAGCAGCGATGTGGCCAGGCTTGGGCCAAGGTAACCATTCAGCTGCTTCTCAAAAGCTTGATGCTACAATATTAAAATTAATATTACTCTCAATAACCAAAGATAGCTCCAACGAGTTTGACAACAAGTCTCAACTGGACAAGCGGGCTCAAGCACGGTTTAGAAGCCAATAAAAAAATTATCATAGCATTCAACGATAATACCAAAATTTTAGAAACAAAATCTAAAAGAGCTATAGTTGCCGTTCTTCCAAAATCCACTGATAATAATCGAAGGCTATATTCAGTTTAAAGTATGCTCAAAAAGCTTAACTATAATGTCGCTTCTAAAGTTGTTGGGCATTTCTCAAAAAAGTTCAACAATTCCACTAGTTTAAACACAATAACAGCTGAAGCAAATGAATTGACTATCATTGAGTTTGACTCCAATGAGCATGCCTCAATAGACAAATTAAATTTGTCTACACTCGTTCTGACTATACAACTCTAAAACAAGAAACATTCAACAACTTAAGCAAAAAGCGTATTAACCAAAAATGCAAACTATTGGAAAAAGATTTACTTGACTGACTCTTTTGATTTGTCATCCGCAGCAAAAAAATCAATCTGCCGGAAAGAAAACAGTTGTATGATGACACCTAAGCGTTTTCAACTCACTTGCTTCTCAACTTCAACTCCAATCAGATGTTAACAAAACTGTTAGTTAGATCAAGTCTTGGCTCATGGAGCTACACCCAAAGAAATACAAGATCATGCACTTTGGCCAAAAGAAATTAACTCCTTTCGAATACTCAATGGAGGATATAAACCTTTATTCAATAACAACTCGAACTACATTGGAAGAAACCACCTCTAAGCTTGACTTGGAAATTCGAATTACCAATGATCTTCAAGTTGAAACACAATCTATTATTACCTCATTAAAAGCAAGTAAAAGGCTATGCATCCTAAAAAACACTTTCCAATTTTACGATGCTTTTTTATGGAAACAACCCTTTTCCACCTACATCTGTCCTTTACATGAGTTTGCAATTCCAGCTTAGAACCTTTATTTGCTGAAGAATAAACAAACTATTGAGCTAATACAGCGCAGAGCAACAAAAGTATCAGAAAAACTGAAAAAGTTAGACTACAAGTTCAGATGTTTACAGCTTGGCCTTTCTACTCTAGTTGAACGTCGTAAACGAGGTGACGTCATCCGACAATACAAAATTATTAATAACATTGACATAGTCATTTGGCACTTTTCCCTCATCACAATTCCACCAAGAGCAAATTGCAGAGAAAAACTTCACCTTAAAAAGTAAAGCAACCATTAAGCTTGCTTTCACATTTTTTTAACAGTTGCTTTGTCAATCCATGGAAGATGCTACCAGATAGATAGGTGCAATATAGATATATATATATAGATATAGGTGATATATATTCAATATGATATATATATATATATATATATATATATATATATATATATATATATATATATATATATATATATATATATATATATATATATATATATATATATATATTCAATATGATATATATATATATATATATATATATATATATATATATATATATATATATATATATATATATAAATATATATATATATATATATATATATATTCAATATGATATATATATATATATATATATATATATATACATATATATATATATATATATATATATATATATATATATATATATATATATATATATATATATATATATATATATATATATATATATATATATTTATATACATTCAATAGATATAGTAGATTAATATATATATATATATATATTCAATATTAAATATAGATATATATATAGATATATATAGATATAGGTGCAATATAGATTGGGGCAGGTGGATAGCAGATTACCTGAGTAAACGTACACAGTCCATATATTACGGAAATAAAAATCTTACAAATTCATCTTTATTTTCTTGTGGAGTGCCCCAAGGATCTATTCTTGGGCCTATACTTTTCCTAATATACGTGAATGATCTCTGGAGAGCGTCAAATATATCAACAATAATGTTTGCTGACGACAGTAACTTTTTTATTCAGGAAAAGATATATCTCAACTTTTCGTACAAATTAACAACGAGTTATATAAAACTTCACTATGGTTCAATGCAAATAAACTTTCTATTAATTCAAATAAAACAAAGTTCTCATTATTCCACCCTATAAAAAAAAAAAAAAATTCCCATTTCTTTTCCAAAACTAGTTATTGAAAACACAGAAGTTAGTCGCCAAAAAGTCACAAAATTTTTTGGTGTTCTCATTGACGAAAATATTACCTGAAATAAATATATAGCATATATTGGCAGCAAAATATCAAAAAGTATTGGCGTTCTATATCAGTCACGGGATTTACTTAATAAGCATCATCTAAAACAAATCTATTTCAGTTTTATACTAAGTTACTTGAATTGCGCAAATATTGCGTGGTATAGTACATCTAAAAGCAAGCTTGAAACACTCTATCGAAAAAAATGCCTTAGGAATAATGAATTTTAAAAATAAAAACGAACATGCAAAACCACTGTTCGAAATTATGAATATTTTTTACGTTATACGAGATAAACGTTTATAAAATTTTATGTCTTATGTACAAAAGTAAATTTCAACAATGCCCCTCATTTTTTAATGATTGTTTACCCGGTGTAAACAATATAAATTGCATTCAAAAACTAATAAAAAAGAATATTTCGAAGTATACAAATCTTATTAATGATTTCTTTTAAACTGCTTTGTTTTTTCGTTTGTTTGTTTTTTTATTTTTGTCTTTTTACATTGAAAAGTATTTGTTTTTAACACTATTTACCTTAGTTAATTAAGTTTTGATTTTAAGACTATTATAGGAATTTAATATTGTAAAAACATAATTACAACGGTTCTTGATGATAAGACTTAATTGTCTTCTGCAAATTTCCCGCGTTTTTATTTATTTTTGTATAACTAACTCTTATTATTTTGTATTTAATTTTTTTATATTTATAACTGGTTTATTTTTGAAAAAATAAGAGTATCTGGTATTATAATACGGAATTTAATTGTAACAAAAACGGAAAGAAAAAAAAAAAGATAAAGTAATCAATTCTCCAAATGTA
>NC_061170.1:1027869-1033467 GCF_022113875.1 Hydra vulgaris
CTCGAACCACTAATTTGCCGCTTTCCTTGATAAATTCATTTTGTGATTTCCAAGATAAATAATGAGCTTGCATGCGTTTTTCTTTTTCTTGGTGCTTAGCAATAAGATGCATATGATCTTGTAATGTTTTGTTGTGGCGAGCAATTAATTCGAGCGCTCCAAGGAAGTTTCCATTCCCATTTTTGAACAACTTTTGATTGGATCCTAATTACAAACAAAAAGTAATCAAAATAGTAATCCATATTTATATCCAATTAAAACTTGTAATTTTTGATTTTTAATTTACAAATAAAATAATGCAAAATATAATTTAAAATTTAAAAACAATATTCTTACCCCTAAAAGCTAAGTTTCTTGAAGCTAGAAAAATTGTGACGTCAAGAATGCATTGTAAAATTACTTTTCATCGCTTTGTTTCATCTCCAATTTGTTTTTCTAACTGATGCTCAATGGACTTTTGACTTTTCAAGTGAATCGTAGCTGTTTTCCATTGGAGATAACAGTTACGGTGAAAATCGCTTTGTTGATGACTTTTAACGCGATCTGAAAGTTTTCTCCAATTTCCATGTATATCTCCATTCCAAGACAACAAACTGGATTGAACACCGGGTCTTGTTAAGTTAGGCGATCCAAAAAGGGAGCAAGGGAAACAAAAGAGTGGTGCCACAGCCTTACTCCAAACAAGCCAATCTCTCTTAACTTTTTCTCCGTTTCTTTGTTCCTCTAAAAAGATATAAGTAGGGAATTTGCGTTCTTTTTGATCTCTTGGAAAATTGCTAGGATTTGAAGAAGGCCCCATCAGAATTATATTCGTTTGATCAGTGTCTGATATTGATTTCCATAGTGCAGGATCGTTAGAGATTTGTATAGAAAGATCACTTTTATAAATTTGTTGGTCATTGTGACAATCAAGTACAAAATCCAACTGATCCTTTTTTAAATGTGATGATGTTTTTTGGGAGTCATCGATGTCATCGGCAAGAAAAAGTTTGTCGGAATTATGGTCTGGCAACTCATTAGAGTCATTGATACCGATCTCAATATCATTGAACTATAAAGAAGTATTAAACAGAATTATTCTAATTATTTTTTCATGAACGTCACAAGATTGAAAAATAGTTTAACTACCTGCTTGCATTTATCTTCGATTTTTGTCCAACGAACGCAATCTAAAAGCGTTCGTTTGTTTTTGCTTTCGTTTTTTTTCCGAATCATCGATCTTTTTCTCCCAGCAGCTCCAGACAGCTGTTTCAATCGTGGAGGTCTTTGATTATTCATACTAAAACTTATGACGATATAAAGAATTTTAACTTTTTAAATTTTAAAAATTAAAAACTTTATAATACTTTGGTGTTATTAATTGCAGAGAAAAAGTCAGTACTTACAATTAAAATATGAAGATAAGTTTCTTGTCAAGATATAGTCGGAACAAAATGCAGGCGAGTCAAAAAAATACATATGCACAAAAGTATCCACAGGGACGCAAGGTTTAGGCAAAAATAAGTTAAACTATCAGAAGTCAGGCTTTTACAAACGTTAAATAAGAAAAAAAAAATTTTTTCGTGCGTTCAAATGGATAATGAAAACCTTGTAAAGTAATAATTATCCTATTTTAAATGCAAACAGAGTTTAAAAGGAGAAAGAAATTAATACACAATAATTGCTTAATCTTTAATAACGTTATCAGCTAAATTTTTTATCATTTCAATAATTTTTTTTTTTAAGGCATGTGATGCCCCAGAGACTGCGATGCCCGGGGCAAACTACTTCATTTGCCCCCCCCCCCTCTTGGCGGCCCTGTATATATATATATAAATATATATATATATATATATATATATATATATATATATATATATATATATATATATATATATATATATATGTATATATATATATATATATATATATATATATATATAAATATAAATATATATATATATATATATATAAATATATATATATATATATATATATATATATATATAATATATAATATATATATATAGATATATATAGATATATATTATATATATATATATATATATATATATATATATATATATATATAGATATATATATATGCATATTTATATATATATATATATATATATATATATATATATATATATATATATATATATATATATATATATATATATATATATATATATATATATATATATATATATATATATATATATATATATATATATATATATCAGTTCATCAATCGCGTCATAAACATGCTGGTGGGTAGGGTGAGTATTTTTATTCACAACTTATTAAATTTATTCACCGTAATTATTTTTTCGTGAATAAAACAGATTGTGAGTTGTTAGGCATTGAAATAACAAATAAAAAGGATAAAAACATTTTTGTAAACTCTATTTATAGACAACCAGCTGGAAACTTAAAAAATTTTAAAGCTCACATTAAAATTTTTTTAACCCAAACCAGTAAAAATCGGAAGCATGTATACTTAGTTGGAGATTTTAACATTAACATTTTAAGTTATGCATCAAAAATCGATGCTAAATGCATTATTTACACCATTTTGCAATATAATTTTATTCCAACAGTAAATAAGGCAACAAGAATAACAAAGACATCTTCAACATTAGTCGACAACTTAATAACAAACAATTTTCACAAATTCTGCATAAGAACAGGCATAATTAAAACCGACATAAGTGATCATTTTTCTATCTTTCTAACCACTAAAAACGTAACATTAAAAAGCAATTCCATAAAATCAAAAATATTGATACGTCAAATTAATGAAAACTCCTTAGCATAATTTCGCCATCAATTAAAAAATTCTGTTGATTGGAACTTAGTGTATGAAACACAAAATGCAAATAGTTTTTATGAAATATTCCTCACGTTTTTTAGTAAACAATATAATGAGGCATTTCCTTTAATCGAACAAAGTTTAAATTCTAAGTCTATTTTAAATCTGTCGATGACAAAAGGTTTGATTAAATCTTCAAAGAAAAAACAAAAACTATATGAAAAATATCTACGACATATCACAATGAAATAATATACAAAAACTACAAAAATTTGTTTGAAAAAACCAAAAAATTTTCAAAAAAAACATATTATGAAAAGCTATTGGAAAAAAGTAATGGAAATACAAGAAAAACTTGGATTATAATAAAGGAAATAATTGGCAAAAATATTTTGATTAAAAACAATTTGCCACAAAAACTATTAATTGATGAAAAAATCGTTTATGATAAAGAAACCATAGCTGAAAAGCTAAACAGTTTTTTTCTTGAGATTGGTCGAAATCTGGCGGCTAAAATTCCATCTAGTACCATAAAATTTGAAACATACCTCAAAACAGCAAATAATGTTATGACAGAACTAAATTTAAATATAAGTGAGTTGCATAATGCCTTTTGCTCTCTGAAAAATAACAAAAGTGCAGGGATAGATAAAATTAGCGTCAATGTAGTTAAATCAGTCTGATATTATTGAACCATAATTGTTTCACATTTTTAATCTCTCAATAACGTCTGGTATTTTACCAGACAAACTTAAAATAGCCGAAATCACACCGATTTTTAAGTCGGGTGAAAAAACAAATGTTTCAAACTATAGGCCTATTTCTGTATTACCTTGTTTCTCTAAATTGCTAGAACGCATTATGTACAATAGGCTTTATAATTATCTAGTATCAAATAATATTCTGTACAACAAACAATTTGGGTTTAAAAAAAATCAATCTACGGATCACGCGGTAGTTGAGTTTGTAAACCATATATCGGATGCTTTTGATAAAGATTATTTTATCTTAGGCGTTTTCATTGATTTATCCAAAGCATTTGACAATGTCAATCATGAAATTCTTATAAAAAAATTAAAACTTTATGGAGTAAACAACTTAAACTTACTTTGGTTTAAAAAATACTAGACTAACAGAAAACAATGCACGTGTAAAGCAAGATTTGTCAACCATAATTTGTCAACCTTGCCAGCCAAGTCATTTACTTACTGCAGAGGGTTGACACGAAACACAGCAGTGTTTCGTGTCAAACTGTTACTGCTTTAGGTCTAGGTGTTTTTAAGCCTTTATTAATAATTACTCTGAAAATATATAAAAATGTATTTTAATAACATTTTACGTAATGTTGTTACTTACGTTCTGTTATATATGAATGTTATGTTTCTTAAGTTATGTTATATGCATATTATATGAACTTATGGTGAATGTTTTTGTTGTTGTGATGTTGTTTTTTTGTAATCTTTTGAGTTGATATACATTTAGCTTACCTTTAAGTTGTTGCTTATTGTTAAAAATGATGTATAGGTAATTTCATTATTAGACCTCACTGCTTTTAATCATTCACTTAAAGCCTACTACTCTGTATTATATATATTCACTAAAAGCCTACTACTGCTACTCAGGTAAATCACAACAGCTTTTCTATATCAGGTACAATGATTTCCGTTTTTTGTATGTAATGTTTTTCTTATTTTTTTACTTATTTGTTACATTTTTTATTTTAGATTTATCAAATGATGTATTTATGTGGTATAGAAGAACAAAATATTGTTAAGTTTTGTAGACAGTTTCTTATATTTAAAAATTATTTGTGTGTGCTATTTAGAGTAAAAAAAAAAAAATGTATAGAAATAATCACAATCCTCAAGTTTCTTTTTATGATTTTTTTGTTACTATTTTCAATTAAAAGTGAAGTTTAAATTGATGATATTAGGCTAGAAGCAGAAATGTGAATGGGCAAATTAATCAGTTGCAGAAATCAAAGTGATGGGCTTAGGCGAGATAAAATTAATAATCGACAAAATGCTAGGTATGCTTCTCGCCAAGCAGCAAATATTTTGAAGCCAAATGAGGAGAGTGTGGTTAGGCAAGTTGAAAATAATCGTCACTAAAATAAAAGAAATAGGCTTAGGCTAGATAAAACTAATAATCAACAAAATGCTAGATATGCTGCTAGATACGAAGGAATGCATTGTATAGCAAGAAGTAATATTATTTTAAATTATAATTTATTTTTCCTAATTTGTAATTTTTTTTTAATATTGTATATTTGATTTGTTTTTGTTTTTAATTAAAATTTTAGTTGTTTTTTCACCAATTAAACTTAAATAAAGTTAAATTGATTCATTATTCAGTTATCATAATATAATGATGCTACATTCTATTATTAAAAATAATTAAATGATAGTTTAATTCATTTAACTCACTGCTTTTAAAATTTTTTATAAACCAAGACAATATATTTAACAATATAAATCAATTTATTTATATCTCAATTTGATTTTTTATCTTTGATGTTTATAGTTTGGCTCCTTGAAGCATTTTGTATTTTGAAACGTATATTTACTCAATTGCTTAGTTATAATAAACTTAGGTATTTTTAATAAATTTATTTAGTTGTGTGCATTTAACGTTTTTAAGATAACAATTTTCTTTTCTGGAGAAAAATTAATAACTCCTGTATAATATAAGTTAATCTTAATAATTAATTAAACTTCATGTTAAAGAAATATTGCAAGGATTGTGTTGATATTTTTGTCAATTTAAAGAATGATAAAGTATTATTTTGTGTCAATAACTAAAAA
>NC_061170.1:1034463-1069463 GCF_022113875.1 Hydra vulgaris
AATAAGCACTGCAACACAATCATTGCTTTAAGCTTTAGTGTTATTATTCAGCACTTCAAGAAGATTTATAATGCACGATCTAAGTATGACAAAACTATGTTGATGTCAAGATAACAATTTATGTTTTACTAAGTGTTTAGTCGTAACATCACGCATTAATTATTCATTATTATTCCAAAGTTTTTTTTAGCAGGGCTGATGGAAATGGGCCTGTAATTTCTAGGATCAGTATAATGACCTTTTATGAATATGGAAGTTATACTAGCAAGTTTCTAACTAAATGGCAAATGGACTTATAAAATATTAGATAAAAAGGCACACTGAACTCTTTAGACCAAGTTTTGAGCACTCAAAGATGAATTATATATTTATCAGGGGCTTTTGAAATGTTAAGTGCAAATAAATGCTTATTAAAATCACACATTAATTTGTAAAGTAGATCTCTATTAAGTGAGCCGATGGCAACAAATACAACCAATTAACAAGATATCATTCACAATGAAACTTGACACCATATTTTTCCACTCTTGTTGTTTGTCACTAAAATTGCATTCAAATAAAGTTACACTTTTTCTTACATAAATGGCCACTCAGTGTAATTGTTTAGATTTGTTAAAGATGGAGTAATGAACCACGTTTCTGCGATTGGAATGATGTGTGTGTAATTCAGTAATGCAATTCTAGCTTAGAATTAATAATACTAGAATTAATTATAAGCCAGAAAAGATTCTTTTCGTTCAATCCATCAAGTTGATACAGGTTGCACAGACCAGAATCCTTTGTTCCATCTCTTATGCCCCAATTAAGTTGGCTCCCTTGCAGATTTTCAAATGAATTCAGAAAAGCATTGTTTTTAATTCTACAATCAGCATAAAGTTTAGATAGAGCTTTTCTTTCATTCTCGGTATGGCCTTGTCTGAATTGAACTTTTGAGAAACATGAACTATTTTATAATTCTCTTTTGCTATCCAAAGCTAATTAACATTTTCCATAGATCTTAAATTAACACCAACAGGGTACGCAAATAAACATTATTATGTTGATTGGTGATCCCAATAGAGACAGAAGAAGTCAGGCGTAATTTATTTTTCTTTTTACACTTTTTCTTATTTTAACATCATCGCAAGACACTTTTAAAATGGTCAGAACTTCATTGATCACTTTATTATTGTCCTCCAAACTAAATGAGTAAGACCACATATATTATTTAAAAATATGTTTTTCTCGTTATTTTCTTTTGCAATATTTGCAAATAAATCAGTATTGTTCTCTTTGCTAGTAATGTCTTTTTCATTGTTAACATCAACATTGTAAAAACTGATATGACAGTTTTTACAGTGTTGATTATGCATTAGTTTTTTTTAGACAATCAATTTCCTATGTTAATTTATTTTTCTGCTTCTTCAAACGAACTATTGTAGTAAGAGAGTAGACCAATAATATGTTTTAACTATTCCTATTTTTCTTAGAAATAATATGGTAATATTTTATTTTAAAAGAATCACTTATCCTACTAAAAATTATTAATATTATAATATTAGTTTTATGACCAAAAGAACGTACAAATATTCCAATAAAAAATTTCAAAAAAAAGAACTTAAATGGCTTGAAGTTAGTTTTTACCGTCTTTCTTATACTCTACAGATTTCAGTTTTTTGCCAACAGCTTGCACATTTTCTAAAAAAATAATTTCTAAACAAATTCTAAGTAAAACTAACTTAAAAATTTGAAATCTGGTGTCATGAAAGGTTTTAGCACTTTCAAATAAATAATAAAATACTAGAAAATTTTTTTTTTAAACAAAAGCACCTGATAACTTTAAACAAATTTAATTTAGAATGACTATTGTTTTTTATTTATTTATATTTTTTTTTTTAATTTTTTTATTTGTCATTAAAAAAAAAGAATACAATGCCGTGTTATATAAAAAAAAAAAATCTACAAGACCGGGGCTAAAAAAAGACAATATTTGTCTTATCACTACACCCCGACTTGCTTTAATCAGCAAGCGTGTATAACCATTAAAATGTAAACATAAAACATAAAATTACTTTGTACCATTTAAAAATTATATACAAATATGTTAAAATCAGTGACTAATCTATAATCAAAAGAAAATCGTAATAAAAAAAAAAAAGCACTCACACTTAAAAAACTGAAGATAAGTTAATAGAATAATTTAAAGAAAATTTAAATTGGTTAGACTAGTTAATAAGATAGTTGTTAAAAAAGAAGATAAAAGAATCTTAAAAAGAATTTAATTAATTAACATCGTTAAGAAGTTCATGTTTGAGTTTTTGTTTAAATAGAGAAAGTGAAGCTGGTTTTTTAGTAAAGTGTTCCATAATTTAGGACTTCTGATGGCAATAGAAAATTTACTAGCCAAATAGTGTATTTTAGGTTGCTCGTAATTGTAATTTGAAAATCTAGTAGGGTGCACATAATTAATTTTATTGAAAAATGTATTAAAATTATAGGAGTTAATTTATTATGTAGTTTGCACATAAAAATAAGAATTTGATAAAGGTTTAACTAAAGAACATTGAGTATGTGATAATTTTTGAATAGTTCTTTAGAATGTGTGAATCGACCTGCATTTGAACTAATCCTGACAGCGTGTTTTTGTTTACTAAAGAAATTTTTAACTTTACTTACATTAGAGCTGCACCATGCAATATTTGCATAGTTTATATAACAATGTATGAGGAAGAAATATGACAGCAGCCGTGGCGCAGTGGTTAGAGTTCTGGCTCAGAACCCAGAGGTCCTGGGTTCGACGCCAGCTCTAGCCCAACAAGCGACATTGGTACGGAAGGAGGCGTGAACTTCCTGTTAAATGCTCTCCCGCGGTGCCTTATGATAAGACCCTAAGGACTTCTGGGAGCACCTATATACATACAAAAAAAAAAAAAAAAAAAAAAAAAAAAAAAAAAAAAATATATATATATAAGATGTTTAAGCAGTTTTGGTTAAAGATTTGCTTAGCTTTGTATAGTATGCCAATATTTTTCGAATTTTTATTTTCAATTGTTCTTAAGTGTTCTCTCCATGTCATGTTTTCGTCAAGTATCACTCCTAAAAACTTTAATGATGACTCTCTAACTATTTTAGAGTTGCCAATGTAAAGATCAGGAAGTTTTAATGGACTATTTTCTTATCGTGAAGTCTATGAAAAAAAGTATACTTAGTTTTATTTAAATTTAAGGACAATTTGTTTGCCTTAAACCATTCCGCTAGATTTAAAAAATTCCTTGTTTACTATTTTAAATACGAGGTTGATATCTCCATTAGAATAAAATAATTTTGTATCATCTGCAAATAAAACTGAGTTTAAAATGTTTAAAAACTTATGGAAATCGTTTACATAAATAAGAAATGAAAGTGGATCCAGAATTGAGCCTTGGGGAACACCGCAAGTAATAGTCAAGTATTCAGTTTTTATTTCTTCGTGTGCTATGTATTGTTTTCTATTGTTTAGATAACTTTTAAGCCATTCTAAATATGTACTTTTAATACCATAACTTTCGAGTTTTTTTAAATGAATGGTATGGTCTACTGTATCAAAGGCTTTGCTAAGATCTATAAAAACTCCTAGGGTAAACTTACTTTCATCAAATACTTTAAATACATCGTGAACAATATTTTTAATGGCATGGTCAGTTGAATACCCTGGTTGAAAACCAAATTGTTTTTTATATAGAATATTATTTATATTTAGAAAAGTCAAAACTCGGATAACAAAAATGTTTTTATAATTTATGTCAGTTGCCTTGTAGTAAGTAAATCAATAAGAATTAAGGTAGCCAGGCAGGGTGAACTTTTAAGGCCATCTTAGATGTAATTCTCTTCTTTGCATCACGCAGCTCAAGTCTCAGAGGTATATTTAACAACGTTAGTTATTATATTTATATTTATGCTATGAATTATTTTTACTATAACAAAACAGAATGTAGTGATTTATATGTGTAATTAAAATTGTTGTTTTAGGTTCATCAAAAAAAAATCGGTGATGACGTGGAAGCTCTATACAGTGGAAAGTTGTCTCTTTAACGTACAGTTGTCTCTTCATCAAACATCACATGCCTAATGGAGTGCAAGCCTTAAGGCTTTGAAACCGTAGGTTAAGCGACCTGGAGAATTCCATCTTTCTTTGCAGAAACTTTAGGATCTTGGTAAAACTACTGATCTATTGAATAACGTAAAAATCTTTAGAGAAATAGATTCATTTGTTTGAGTTTATTGTCATGACAACCTTCTGGTTTAAAGCGCCTCAAGAAATAAACGTCAGCGTGTCATTTCAATCACAAAATATTAATTAACATGTTGAGATGAAGCTTATGAGAATTCTTATCGAGGATCTTACTAGGTTTAGATCTTTTTGGCACGAATTAATTATGGAAGCGCATTTGGTTGCTTCTGGTCTAGCTAGTTATGGACAAAAAAAAAGACAAGCAAAAGGAAAACCTTTTACAAAGAAGCAAGGAAAGATGTTCGTTTCTTCGAAAACGATAAAAAGCAATTTGAGGTGAACGTATTTAACACCGCTCTCAATACTTTAATTTAACAAAATATAGACAGATTTTAAGCTGAAGAAAAGTGAACCAATAGCTTTTTTTTTCATTGGCTTTCAGAATCTAACAGTAGGTCAAGTGAAGAAAAGGAAATTGAACCACCTAGCCTGGAAGAGCAATGTAAAACTGGTGCAAAACTATGTGAAAGGTGTAGATAAAGATAAACTTATTTCAGATGTCCTTCATCTGGATACTCTGAAGCTCGCAAATCTTATCTGTCCGAAAGGTTATCTTACTTTAATGAAGCTTATAAACGGAGTCTATCTAAAAGTTGGAGTCTATCTTCTAAATCAATATGCATTTTGTTACAAATTTTTAACGCAATTCCCGTTTCCATTGCCAAAGGAAAGCAATCTTTCAGTAAGCTTGCTCTAGTCAAAACAACATTAACATCTACAATGAGTCAAGACCAGCTTAACAATCTCTTAGTTATATCTAAGAGACACGATCTTGCAAAAAGTATGCTTTGATGTCATACCAAACTTTGCTTTGAATACAGCCCAGAGATTTAAATTCTCATAAAGCATATAAAATATTTATTATATTTAAAACCTGCAGGGTTCTTGCAATATAATAAGTTTCAGGGTTCTCGCAATATAATAAAGTTACTCGCAATAAAATAAAGTTCAGTAACTTGTCAACTTGTTCTTTTTTTTTTACTTTTGTTTAAGAAATAAATAGAAGCCTCCTCAACTATAGTTACCCTTCAGCCTTTGAAAGTAAAATCAGTTTTTCAGTGTTTTGAAAGTGAATTCAGTTCAAAAAAAGAATTGCATTTAAAAAGAACTTAAAATATTTTTGGATTTAGTCAACATGTCAGGGCGCTAGGTAAATGTTGACCCCAGGCGTCAAAAAGGGTCGCGGCGGGCCTATATATATATATGTATATATATATATATATATATATATATATATATATATATATATATATATATATATATATATATATATATATATATATATATATATATATATATAATATATATATATATATATATATATATATATATATATATATATATAATATATATATATATATATATATATATATATATATATATATATATATATATATATATATATATATATATATATATATATATATATATATATATATATATATATATATATATATATATATATATATATAATATGCATATATTTCAGATTAAACTATAAAACTAGACGCAATGTTGAAGAAGCTCTCCATTATATACTATTTTTTTTGCTCTGACTCTGAGTTATCTGATTTGAAGGTTGACGACAACAAAGAACCTGAATTTTAACTCAAAAGAATGAAGGAGCAGATATTCATAGTAGTTATTTAGATAATAATGTTGAAAATGATAAAGAAAGTAAAACTGATAATTATATGCAGCCGAAACATATCTTTATATTGGGAAAAAATATAATGAACTTCCTCTCTTAAAATTTGTGTTTAAGTCAACCACCCCAATATTTTGATGATTCCATTTACTTTTTTCAAACTTTTCTGGAATGATTCTATAACTAATACACTTGTGAACAAATAAACCTCTAAAGTGCTCAGAAAAATAAATAATCTATGAACTCAAATAAAAATACAATACCAAGAAAACTATCAACAATAGATAGTTTTCTTGGTATGCACATGATAATGTCAATTATACTATTACTAGCTTACCACAAGTATTGGGCAAAAGAAACAAGATATCCCTAAATAGTCAAAGTTATGTCAAGAAATTAATATAAACAACTACGCCACTTTTTCATGCCAATTACAATACAAATAAACATGATGTTATTACAATAAAACAAAACCGTTTAAAGTGCAACCAATTCTTGATTGAGGAAAAAGTGAATAATTATTAAACATGAAGAAAAAAGAGTATAGAGAAACAAAAAATTTCTTCTAAAACCAAATTTAGAGGCATACGTCAATACAATGCAAACAAGCCACTAAAACGGGGGTTAAAAGTTTAGTTTGAGCTGGCGCACCTGGTATGATGCTTGATTTTTTTTTGTATTCTGGAGCAAATAGAAATATGAAATGTAATGAGGAATGTGTTGTAAGAAAGCAACGTTTGGATCTGTGTTTGAAGCTAAAAGCTGATGGAATTTTAACCACAACAACAATTAGATGAAATAAAGTTAAAAAATGTTCACAAAGGACGTGGCAGCAGTTGCTGTTTCACAGATGTCAGTTCAGGAACGGTTTTGGTGAGATAGTTTGAGGACAAATGTATTCAACTTGTATTTACATTCTCTACCCCCATTTCATTATCAAATGTCAAATCATGTTGTCGAAAATCGAATCTCGTATCATTGTTTCCTGTCCTGAATTTGTAAAAAAGAATAACGAGTCTATTAGAAGAGATAGCGTTGTTGGCCTGCTGATATCTGCTAACCTCATTAAAAAAAACGCGGTATTTGAAGGTGATACTTTATTGTTTAGATATCAAAAAAATTAATGGATTACTTCTATATTGTCATTATACGGACCAATTAAGTATACCCAAAAAAGTCATTATTCAATGTAAAAATTTATTTCCAGAGTGGCTGAACCTCTTATATCTGCTGAAAAATAACTAACTTGAAAGTCAGTTGGTAAACCATCAAAGAAATTGATTGATATTGATAGTTCTAGTAAACGCGGTTGTAAACCTTTCCCAGTAAGCACAAGACGCATTTTAGACACTTATAGACGACTAAAACTAGTCTAGGTAAAGACGCACTTTAATAGACGTTTTCAAGACATCTTTTAGACGTCTTTTATGAATGCGTTTTTAAAATGACGTTCAAAAGGCGTCTTTTTAAAAGATAAAAAGACGTCTAGAAGACGTCAATTTTTAAGACATCTTCTAGACGTCTTTTATAAAGGCGTTTTTAAAATGACGTCTTTTTAAAGTTTAAAAAGACGTTTAAAAGACGCATAATAAATAGTTTAAAAGACGCATTAAAAGACGTCTAGATCAAGGCTAAAAGACGTCTTTTCTGAGACCTGTTTATAATAAGTCATTATGACTTCATTTTGACGGCTTTGTCATTACGCGTTAAGTAGATGTCGTATATTCAAAGTAAAAACATAGTTTTTATTATTTTCAATAATTTGTTCAAATTTTAAGTGTAAATTACTTTAAATTAAATTACTTTTTTACGCAATTGCTAAAATTGTTGTCACAGGAATCACTAAAATAATTGCTATAATATTAATATATCTTTTTTTTATTAATAATTATTTTGCTTTTTTAATAGATAGTTGACTGATCATGATAATAAGTGAAAATGGCAAGAATAATATATAAAATAAATATCAGTATTTTTAGTTTTTATACACCCACAAGCCATATAATAAGTCAAGTATGCGTTCAAAAATTAGCTAACGATACGAATGTTAAACTTTATAATAACTAAAGGTAAGTTATAAATGTTTAAATACTGTTTTGATATACAATTGTTATTGTTATTTATTATTTTCATCTTTGCTGCATCAACCGTTGGTTGTGATAGCTATATTATTTAGATTGCTGGTTCCTATGTATATTTTGTATATACGAAATTATAACAATATATGACGTATAAATACAATGAATATATACATATATACTACGCGAAAATGTAACGTCATGTACTTAAATTCATCTTAAAATAAACGTGTAAAATACGTTTAAAACGCGTTTTCATAAAGACGTCTTTATTTGGACGTCTTTTAGCCTTATGATCTAGACGTCTACAAGTGCGTTTTTTAGACCTCCTTAAAGACGTCTTTAAAACGTCTTTTAAACGTCTTTGTGCTTACTGGGTTAGTACCAAATGCTTGTGTAGATGTTTGCTATGATTATGTAGATCATTTGCCTAAGTATAAAGATTTGAATTCTGCAAAACTGGTTTAGTCGGGTATATTGTACAAAATGCAAAATAGCTCTTTGCCTCACTCAGAAAAAAAATTTATTCAATGGGTTTGTCAAAAAAATAACTTCATCATGTATTTATAGTGGTAAAATACACAACCTAATATTTATTAGTAATGAAATTATGTAACTAACTAAATATTTTCCAGTTTTGTGTTTATCTTTCTAATAATACTGAAGGTATTAGTTGTGCGCTTTCGAGCCTGTTTGATAAGGTACCCTTGGCACCCATTGCAACCGAGGTAATGGCGAGAAAGAGTTGCAGCACTCAATGCAACAAAGGGATAGAACAAAAAAACGCGTAAAAAAAGCCGATAATTTTAAACAAACTCGATTGTTTGTTAGTGGCAAACTGAATAACTTTTTATTTATTGGTATTTAATTTATACAAACAATGATTTTGTAAATAATGGCAAAATATTATAAACAACCAAAGCGTCATTACAGTTTTGCATGAGATTTAATTATATAATTATAAAGGTAATTTAAAGTGTTTGGTTGAGATAATTCATAAACCTAATTAAAATTTAATACATATGTGACGGTATATTTAAAAAAAATATGTTACCTTTAAAAGCAGTTAGAATTAATTATGTAATATATACTTCATTTTACGCTGTGCACAGCATAAAATGAAATGTATATTACATAATTCATTCCAACTGCTTTTAAAGGTATCTTTAAGCATTTTAAAAGCAGTTTTATATATATTACACAATTCATTCCAACTGCTTTTAAAGGTATCTTTGAGCACAAGTCGATACAAATAGCTATTATGGCTTTTGCAATGTATTAGGATAAATACTTTTTGTTATTAGCACAGCTGTCCTAACAATAATTTTTTTTTATTAAACAATATGTTAAAAATAATTTTTGTTACTTTTAAATTATTGTTATAAAAATAACAGAATCCAAATATCAATTACAAATTGTTACTTATATAAAAACGAAATGAGTTTGCAAACAAAACGAGTTTGAAAATGATAGTAATTTGTTTATAAAGTTCACCGCCACTGTTTTTTAATTGTTTTCGCATCCTGAATGGAATAATATATTTTTTTAATATAGCCAAATAAGTCCCGAGTAATTAAAAAAATAAAACTAAATACTAAAAACAGATTTTTGAATGGGGCTAAAAATTATGCTTATTTGTGCAAAAACGACTATTGTAGAAAAATTTATACTATTATAGTCTGTCTGAATCTAACGTGACATTATTGTTAAACTTACTCATTTAGGTGTGGTATAGAAAATGATAACTTCAATTTTCATAAGAAAACGGTTTTTGGTGAATATATTTACTAAATAATGTCTGATAATAAATGTCAAGTTACATTCATTGAAAACACCTATACGTGCTTTTATGAAAAAATCATCAGTACTTTATGCTAAAAATTACATCTTTTCTCAAAAAATTACGCTTGACGATTTGTTATAGTCACATTGCTTTTACCTGATTATATAAGTGACTAAAATAATCGTTCAATACATACTAAATATGAAATACTTTTTGATGAAAAAACTTTAATATATAGTAGTTAAAAAAACTTTTATTTTTGTTGCAAAAATGTGTACCATGCGTTTGTAGCATTGAGCAGCTTTGTTTTATAAAAATAACCTGAACGAACGTGTATCCAAATATCTAACATACGTAAATTTTAAACTAAGTAATGCTAAAAATATGTTAAATTATACTGAAACATTTATCGATGATTTTCACTTGAAAATTGCATAGCGTCAAGCTCTCCTTAATTTTGAGCATTTTTTTGGCAAAAAATCATTATATTAAATTTAAAAATATTTGCTTTCAAATGTGCCAGTGAGGCCGAGTGGATAAGGCGCCGACCTTCTGTAAAAGTAAGTCGAAGTTCAATTCCTACCAGAGGCGACATTTTTTTATTTTTGTAATTTTTTATGATTATTTTAAAGTAGAAAATATTTTTAAATTTTTATAGAGATTATATACAAACATATGTAACAATATAATACTCTTTTACAAACGAAAAGATTTTAAGATAGCTAATATTTTATATAACATCAAAAAAAACATAACCGTGAGAAAAAATTGTTGCATATGTGTCATGATTGAGATCTTATGTCAATTTCAACTTATGTTACTAATTTGCTTAGGTAATTAGTCTTAATATGCTGCGGATAGTCAGAAAAAAAATTGTCTTAAATTTAATAAAGAAAAAAATTGATATGAAAGTCCTGCTAATCAAGAAAGTGCTGGAGTGGAAAAAAAAGAGAAATCTTTAACTATATAAAACTTGAAAACTTTATTTGACAATTTGAAGTTTATTTTACAACATTTACTTATGTATTTCAAAAAAAACACAATTAAAAAAAAATTGTTAGGAGAAACTCTTTGTAAAACGTTTTTTGAAACGAATAATTTTTATGAAATTTTTCGGAACTTTTCAAAAATATGTATTCAATAACGTTTGTAGACGTCAAAACTAGCTTATTTTGTAAAAATGTAAAATTTAATTTTTTTACCTTCAGGCGTTTTGAAAAACGTCTGCAGTATGGATAATTGAACTAGTATGTTGAAATGAGATAATTTGACCCAAAATTTAAAAGCTCTTAACAAAAGCCAATAAACCAAAAAAATTGCAGTTCAAAGAAACATTATATAAATCATTCTTTAATTTTAATATAAACTTATTTTTTTTTAACTTTGTTGCAATTAACCATCTCTATATAAATTAAATATATATATACGACTTTTGTAGAAAAACTAATGCAACCATAATCTGAATCTTGAAACCTCTAATTTGATACAACGGATTTATATTCCAACTCGAATATCTTCAAGTACAGGTACTGCTAATCTATTTGACCTTATAATCAATCCCAGTGACGACACTTTGCTATACAACCTTAAGGTAAAAGATCTGGGTGTTTCAGACCACTACATGATTCAAGCTGCATTAAAAAACCAAACTTCTAAAAACCTAACTGTTTTGTTCTCTAAACAAAATTTCTTAAAGTTAGATATATCACGCTTCATAATTAAACTGCAAATGATGCCATGTTGCACTTCAACGGAAATATGTGTTGTCGATTATGCAAAACAAATAAAAACTAGCGTAACAACTATCGTTAATAGATTAGCTCAATCCAGAATTAAGCAAAAAGATTTAGTTTTTACAATGAGAAAATGGTTATCAACAGATGCTAAGAAAAGCTAAAGTAGGCGTCGAAAACTACAATGTCGTTACAAAAAAAAAAGGCTTATTGGTGTACAAAAAACTCTTTCGAATGCATGGTGTAAGGCATCTGCAGCAATCAATAACTCTAGACGTACTTACTTTGAACAAAAGTAACCTACCATTTAATTCTAGAATTTTCCTAGCCTCATACAAGATTGCCTAAATAACACTGACTCCAGAAAACCCAGATCAAACAGATTTTGATCCGACCAATCTATGCCCTATATAAAATCTGAACACTATTTCGAAAATTCTTGAAAAGTTTGCTTTATCTAGACTTCTTCCGTATGTAACTTCCTCTGTAAACTTCAACCCATTGCAATCTGCTTTCCGATTCAATCATTCTACTAAAACAGCACTCCTAAAAATTTACAATGACATCCTTTCAAACATTGAAAGGATGTCATCTTATGTGCTGTTTGCATATACTTCTATCGTTATAGTTTATTTAAATCAATTTTAAAGATTAAATTTGCAGGGGTAGCTTAAAATAGTTTTCTTAACATATTTCAAATCCACTATAATGAAGCTTTTCCAATTATTATAGACCACAGATAAAAAAAAATCCACAGATAATAACGGAAATTATAAAGTCGTCAAAAAAAAAAGAAAAAAGAAAAAAGAACTAGTGAAAACGAAACAAAGTGAAAAATTATAAAAAGGTTTTTGAAACAGTTAAAAAGTATACAAAAAAACAGTATAACACAAATCATTTACTTAACTGCAAAATGTATGCCAATATCTAACTTACGCAACTATCTAACTTTCTTCAAATTATGTAATGTTAAAAACATACTAAAACATATATTAAGTTTTTAAGTTTTACTGTCCCAGTAAGCACAAACACGTTTAAAAGACGTTTTAAAGATGTCTTTAAGGAGGTCTAAAAGGCGCACTTGTAGACGTCTAGATCATAAGGCTAAAACACGTCTAAATGAAGACGTCTTTATAAAAACGCGTTTTAGACGTATTTTAGACGTTTTTTTCAAGATAAATTTAAGTACATGACGTAACATTTTCGCGTAGTATGTGGTATATATTCATTGTATTTATAAAATCATATATTGTTATAATTTCGTATATTCAAAATATACATAGGAACCAGCAATCCAAATAATATTGTTCTAATCACCACAAACGGTTGATGCGTCAAGGATGAAAATAATATATAACAATAACAAATATATATCAAAACAGTATTTTAAACATTTATAACTTTATAATAATAATATATAACGTTATAATAAAATTTAACATACGTATTGTTGGCTAATTTTTGACCGGATACTTGAATTATTATATGGCTTGTGGGTGTAGAAAAACTAAAATTACTGATATTTAACTTATATATTATTCTTGCCATTTTCACTTATTATCATGATCAGTTAACTATCTCTTAAAAAAGCAAAATAATTATTAATAAAAAAAAGATATATTAATAGCAATTATTTTAGTGATTCCTGTGACAACAATTTTAGCAATTGCGTAAAAAAGTAATTTAATTTAAAGTAATTTACACTTAAAATTTGAACAAATTATTGAAAATAATAAAAACTATGTTTTTACTTTGAATATACGACATCTACTTAACGCGTAATGACAAAGCCGTCAAAAAGAAGTCATAATGACATATTTATAAACAGGTCTCAGAAAAGACGTCTTTAAGCCTTATGATCTAGACGTCTTTTAATGCGTCCTTCAGACTATTTATTATGCGTCTTTTAAACGTCTTTTTAAACTTTAAAAAGACGCATTTTAAACGTCATTTTAAAATTGCATTTATTAAAGACGTCTAGAAGATGTCTTAAAAAAAGATATCTTCTAGACGTTTTTTTAACGCTTAAATAGACGCCTTTTAAACATCATTTTAAAAACGCCTTTATAAAAGACGTCTAGAAGATGTCTTAAAAAATGACGTCTTCTAGACGTCTTTTTATCTTTTAAAAAGACGCCTTTTAAACTTCATTTTAAAAACGCATTCTTAAAAGGCGTCTAAAAGATGTCTTCAAAACGTCTATAAAAGTGCGTCTCTTACTAGACTAGTTTTAGACGTCTATAAGTGTCTAAAATGCGTCTTGTGCTTACTGAGGTCACTTGAAAATTGCATTGCGGCAATATCTACTTCAGATTTGATCTGTAGCACTTAATTCTGTTTGATAAAGTTTTTAATATGTTGTATACTTCTAAAATTAGTGGACACAATAAGTCTGCGTAGACAAGTTGTTAGCACGTATCGTTCTGAGGTAGGAGTACCAGGTTCGACTTCTACCATTAGATTTTTTTTTTTTAATTAAATATTTTTTGATTTTTATAAAATACAAAGTAAAAGGCTTTTGAAGAAAAAAGTTTTTTTGAAAGAAAGAAAGTTGTTTTGTTCTCCTAATAACTTAATGAAACTCATTTCAAGATTCATAATAACTCCAAATGGTTAAAAATCGACAAAAATAACTTTGTGGTGTTTTGCAATATTATAAACCTCGAAAGTCACAGTCGCGGATTCTATACATTGATATACACTACCTATACACTACCTTTGAAGAGTTTATTTTGTTTATCAGACAAAATCTTTTTATATAAAATTGTCTTTGAACATCTTTCGTTTATCACCACCTCTGCCGCTAACAGACCATTACCTTTCAAACGATTAACACGGCTAATTCCACTGTTGTTTAAAACCGAGTTTATGCAGATTCTTCACTTCTACACTCGTTTTCCTGCATCTTTAGGTATCTCAAATCCACATGTCCGTTGTCACGATATTTGAAAAACTGTTCGGAGATTACAATTTTCAATGTGGTTGCACCACATTGCTTAGTATTGTTTATGCTCTTTTTTAGTGTACAAACAATTTTTCGCAATGTGGTGCTACCCTCTGCATTAACATACTAAATAAATTTTTGACTTTTTTTATTATTCTAATAATTTAGCGAGAAACGTTAACCATTTCAAATCAGCTAAAAGTAAGTCAGCTTTTTTCATAACAAAGTTATAATTTTTATAATTTTATTATGAAAAAAGCTTTTTACGAAACTAAAATTATATGACATATGACACAAAGTCATAAGTCATATAATTTTGGTTTCGTAAAAAGCTCATTGCACTGTAAACATCCACAAAAAAAGCTGCCTGCACTTGCCTGACTTTATTTACGTCAACAGGTTCTACTTTTTAAACCAAATAAGCATTTTTTTGAGAATCGAAAAAAATAATTTTTGTTCTGCATTTTATCAATCATTTTTTTCTTTACATGCCCTAATATCCATTTAATGTTCCATTATATGTTTCAAGCATTTCAATTAATTTTAAACGTGACACAATGCCGGGTGGCTTGCAATTTTCTTGCATAAAAACAACTAAAATTAAGAAGTTTTTCTTTTCTTACCGCAATGAGAACCTGTTATTTAAAAATTCTATTACAAATTAGTTTATAATATTTTATTATGATTTATATTAGTTTATAAAAGTCAAAAAGTAACTATTGAAAGAAATATTAAAACTCGGGTAAATATGTTATATTTAACCCTAGGCGACAAAATATATATTATAGAAACTTTTTTGAAAGAACCATTAACAATATTTTAAAGATAGATCCTTTATTTATTTTTTTTTTTTTTTTTTTTTTTTTTTTTTTTTTTTTTTTTTTTTGTTCTTTATTACAATATTTATGATACAGATACAAATAATATAAAAAATAAAAAAAGAAAAGGTAACAAGTCAAGATATCGTTAAGAATAATATAATAATATAAAGAATATTAATAAATATAAAGAACGCGGATACTCAAAGAAGACCATCAGGTCTTGTCACAGAGAAACCGCTTTTGAACGTTTTTTTTTTTTTTTTAATTTTTTTTTTTTTTTTTTATTATTATTATTATTATTTTTTTTTTTTTTTCAATATTTTCATTCTTTGTATTTATTTATTTTTGTTCAGTTTCTTTTTATTACAAAATTAAATTTATTAATAAAAGTATATAAAGTTTGTAATATAATATTATAAATAAACATACAATATTACAATAGAAGAGTTCTAAAACTTAAAAACTAAAACATGTTAAATAATTCACTAAAATAAAACATGTTAAATAATTGCTTGGTGATAAAAAAATAAATAAATAAAAAAGAATGTACATTAAATATATTCATATACTAATATAGACAAGTGATTTTCAAAAATTTAAAAGTAGATTAGTATATTTTCAGTTAAAAAAATGAGTTTTTTAAGATTTTGTTTAAAAGAATCAAAATTACATTCTTGAGAAAAATCTTTAGAAGTATTTAGAACTATACTATTCCATAAAAATGGTCCGCGAAATGAAATAAAAAATTTTCCAAAATTAGTTTGAGAAAATGGTTGTCGAATTAAGTTATCGTTCCTTAGAATATATTTATTTCTATCTCTTTGTAAATACAAGTTACGAAAAGAAACGGGTGATAGTTTGGTCTTGCATTTATACATAAAACAAAGAATATTAAAAACATTTAACTCATATATATTGAGTGCTTTCATATCATATAAAAGAGGCTTGGCGTGAGCAAAACGGTCCTTGAAATTTATAAGGCGTGCTACATGCTTCTGTTGCCGATAGAGAGGTTTAAGTTTACTTTTATAAGTGCTACCCCAAGCAATGTTTGCATAGTTGATATGGCAATGAATTAACGAATAATATAATTGAATTAAGGTATTTTTATCAATAACGTTTCTTATTTTGTATAAAATGCCTATACTCTTCGAAATTTTACTTCACAAGTTAGCAATGTGGCATTTCCATGTAAGATTTTCATCGATATATACACCTAAAAATCTTGTCACTAAAACTCTATTAATAACTATGTTATCGATAAATAGAAAAGGTAAGTTGCTAGGCAGCTGATGCTTTTTACCATAAGGATGAAAAAGAATCCATTTAGTTTTATCAATATTTAGTGATAGTTTGTTTAATCTAAACCATTCGGAAATTTTGACTAGTTCAATGTTCATATTGCTAAAAAGTGTAAAAATGTTATTATGAGAAAGAAATAGGTTAGAATCATCAGCAAACATAATTGTCATTAGGTTAGAAGCTTTTGGTAGATCATTAATATATATTAAAAATAGGAGAGGTCCTAATATGAATCCTTGAGGAACTCCACATGAAATATTTAACAAACTAGATGATACGTTATCATTCGCATAAACAAATTGTTTTCGATTATTTAGGTAACTTTTTAGCCAAATTAATATTTTTCCAGTAATTCCGTACCACTTCAACTTTTTAAAAAGAATTTCGTGATCTATAGTATCAAAAGCTTTCGCCAAGTCAATGAAAACACCTAAAGTAAATTGAAAATTTTCAAATGAGTCAGATATATTTCTTGTAAATTGTAGAATGGCATGTTCAGTAGAATAGTTTTTTTGGAATCCATATTGATTGCTGTATAATAAATTGTTTAAAGTAAGATGACTATAAATTTTATTGTACAAAATTCTTTCTAAAACTTTAGAGAATACAGAAAGGAGTGAAATTGGACGATAGTTACTTATATTCTCAATGTCACCACTTTTTAATATTGGTATGACTTTTGCTATTTTTAGAGCATGTGGAAAAATTCCCTGTTTAACTGATATTGAAAAAATTTTAAAGAGTATATCTTTTAAAACATCAAATGAACTTATAATAATGTTGCCATTAATACCATCAGGGCCTACTGCTTTGTTAGATTTTAACATTTTAAAGGCATTTTCAAACTCTTCAAAAGATAATTCAAAAGAGTTCAAGTAAGAGTTTAGAGGGAAACGTAGATCATTCATTAAACCGTTAGCTATAGGAATTCTTTTTGCCAGATTTGGTCCTACAGACACAAAATATTTATTAAATTCTTCCGTAATTTGTCTTTTATCATATAAAAATTCATTATTATGTTTAACCGTGTTTGGCAAAGAGTGAGATGTACATTTTTTGCTGCCAGTAATTTCTCTTAATATAAACCAAGTGCGTTTAAAATTTAATTTATATATATTTAGTAAATTTAAATAATAATTTTTTTTTTGTTTTTTCTTGAGGCTTTCAAAAAGTTTAGCGTAATTTTTATATATAATTTTATTTTCATTTGTTTTAGATTTTAAGTAATTAATGTATAATTTTTGTTTAATTTTTGAAGACTTTTGCAAACCCTTTGTAATCTAAGGCGATTTAATACTTTTAGCTTTGAGATTTAAATTAACTTCAGGGAATTTAGTTTCATAAATATCATAGAAAGATTTAAAAAAGGAGTTATAAACTAAGTTTATATCATCAGAGGTGTTAATAATGCTCCAATCACTTAGAGATAATTGTTCCTTAAAAGATTTAAGGTTTTCATTTGTAAAAAATCGCTTTTTGAAAACTCGTTTTTCATTAGGAACTAATTTATTATCTATATTTATAGAAAAGAAAATAGGAAAATGATCAGATATGTCATTTTTAATTATGCCCTTTTTTAAGGATTCGTTAAAAACATCAGTGGTTAAAATATTATCAATTAAAGAGGCACTTGATTGAGTAATTCTTGTCGGTTTGCTAATCAAGGGAATCGCACTATTTTCAAAAATGCCATTATAAAACCTTTTAATGTTATTATTGACGTGTTATTGAAAACAATCTAAATTCAGATCACCCACTAAGTAGATAAATTTATTTTCGTGGTTACTTTTTTTAATAACGTCATTACATAAAAACGAATTAAAATTTTTAATTTCACCTGAAGGTGGGCGATAACAACAACTTAGAATTTTATTTTTTATTTTATTGGTTAAAATTTCAATCGTTAAAACCTCTTTATCAGCATCAGAGATGCTCATGTCATGCCGGGTAAAATATCGTAAGTTATTTTTAACATAAATAAGAACGCCTCCGCCACGCTTATTTGTTTTTCGTGCTAATGAAATTACATTAAAACCCGGCAGTTCAAAATTGGTAAAAAAATTTACGTCATCCGAACTGCACCATGTTTCTGTTAAGCAAATTATATTAAATAGATTACAAGTTTCTTTAATAAAATTACGAAAGATTTATATAGATTTTATATATATAATATTTTTATAATATATTTTTATATAATATATTTATATATATAGACTTTATATAGATTTCTTTTCGCTACCTCAATTTTAAACAAAAAGGTATATCTTTTAATAAGTTATAGTGTTAAAATAATAGTTTCAGCATGCTATAAATAAGGTCATTTAAACTTTTAAATAAGCTGTTTAAATTTGATTTATAACCAAGTTATAAAACATAAAATAGCGAGAAAAAAAAATCATAAAAACTATGAACGTTCATAATAAATATATTTTCTGACATGTCTCTTGTTTTTAAAATTTAATATAAGTTACAAAAACAAATATTGGAAAGTAAGACAAGTTAAAACTATTTCTTCGATGAGCAAAACAAAGAAATATATTTTTAAGTTCTTCGTACAACTTTAAATATTTAAATTTATAATTATAATTATAAATTTTTTTGTTATAAATTTTATTTATTTTGTTATAAATTTTGTTATAAATTTTGTTATAAATTTTGTTATAAATTTTGTTATAAATTTTGTTATAAATTTTTTTGTTATAAATTATAAATTATAATTATAAATAATTATAAATTTAAATATATAAATTCTTAACAGCGGATAACACTTTAAGAGATGCTATTTGGACAAGAATTGTTGAAAAACTTGAATTTTTATGCGATCATTTTTCCAATCTTTTATTTTAGCTTGTTCGTTTAAAAACAAAAGTATATATATATATATATATATATATATATATATATATATATATATATATATATATATATATATATATATATATATACGACTAATTGCTCTGCCGAAGCACTAAACATTCGGCAGCCGAATATTCGGTGACACTTTCCCATTTTGAGAGTTCCGACCTGGTTCATCGAAGTGTATACCGTGGGTATACTGGTAAAAGACGTTAAGTCCAAAATTGGCAGTTTTGACTGGAATATTTGGTTAAGAGCCTCTTAAAATAGAAATTTTTTTTTTTGGTTTTGAATTGCCCTATAAAAACTGCGTATTTTATAGATTTGTCTTAAAGTGTAAACGTATCAGTGTTTAACTTTGAGTATCAATCTGTTAAAGAACTAAACTTTTTTGAATAAAATTTATTTTCGTATACATTGAAGTTAACTATTACTATTTTCTTTACTAACTAAAAAAATTCTTTAAAAGGTTACTTAATTTTTTAGATTTTATGTGTAAGAGTTACCGCTTACGCAAACTTTCCGAAATTTCGCACCTTCGTTCTGACTAAAACCATTGCTCTAAACAAGTGATCAAGCAATACAGCAACTATTTTGAAAAAATTGACACATGTCTTCAAGCCGTTTAAAGACTTGACTAAAATATGGTACTTGTTGCTTATTGTTGCAGTATATTTCGTTATGATTAATGTTTTAAGAAATAAGAGCTTAAGATATCACAAAACACATACAAAGTGAAATGAAAAAGACTAAGACAAGATAAGTTGTTTATATATTATTACCAAGAAATTTTGTATGATGTTAGGCACTTGACAGCCAAATTTCCATTTTTACAAAACTTCTTGTAAAAATGCCACATCCTAAATTTCGCACAACTAAGGATGTAAGATTACAAATTTTTACAAAAAATGTTGTTTAACTATTCAACGAATTATAAGACATAGGGTTAGTGTTATGTGACAACCCTATGTGACATTGAATTCTACGGCAAATTTTTTTTCTAAATAAAAAGGATTTGCATTATTCCTCCTAATTGCTATTTGATTAAGTTTTAAAATTGATGAACATTTTTTATATTTTCTCAACTTTCTTTCCAACCCACAACCTTTATTTCACGGTATGATAATACAACTTGTACTTTTATTTTGAACTTTATGCTCACTTGTTAGAAAACTATTATGAACCTTAGAATTTTTAGCCTCTTTTTTAAAATATGTTTTTTCACATGTACTTGCAACCCATTTTCTTTGTTTATAATCCACTTTTAAAAATACTGTTATATGGATAAACCCAAAACACAGGGGCGGGAGGGGGGAGGGTGAGGAGGAAAAACCATGAGTTATTCAGACAGTCTTTATCACAGCATTTCTGGTCGATGCTATGATATTGAACTTTCCACCTAACGTCACTTAAAGGAGTTTGATTACAATTAGATTTTTTCTTCATTGAAGTTTAATTATTATAATCAGAGTATGCAATTTTTGTTATATTTATTAAGAGGCAAAAAACTTTTTTTTAGTTAAAAGTAATAAATTTTGAAAAGTACATTATAATCCAAGTAAACTATACTTTTAAATTTTACCTAAACTATGAACCCTAATGCTACCTTAATTTTTGTGTTAAAGCGTCATTATCGGGATGCGGTTAATATTTTATTGTTAAACTAATGTTAAAAATAAATTTTCATATTTAAAGGAACAATAATATAACAAACTTTTTCCTTACAACTTACAAAGTGAAAAACTTTTTCCTTACGACTCAAGAATTGTGAATATAATTTTTTGTGTAGCCATATAGAATCATCAAAAATAAAATTGACATAATTCTATCGTCAAATTCATATGTTTACCATAAACATTTCTAAAATTGAATAATATTTTTTTTACGGGACTAGTAATAAAAGATAGTGGTGAAAAATTTAATATTTGTAGTAAATTAGGAGGGAATTAGATGTGTTTTAAGTTAAAACTGTTACTTTTTAATCGGGTACAATGTGGCGTCGGGGAACAGTAAATGATCCCTAGCGCTACTTGTCTATAAAGGCTAGATAAATAACTTAGTTTTTACCATGAAGAAATTGTTCCAATAAATTAAAATAGCTTAACTACCCTTAGAATATGATTAATTAAAAAAAACACCAATATTTCCTGTATTAAGCCAGTTTGGCTCTATTGTTTAAAGATTTTGATAAATGTAACATGAGGGTTAAAGTTATGCTGCTATCACGTTTATAGTAGTAGTAGTAGTAGTAGTAGTAGTAGTAGTAGTAGTAGTAGTAGTAGTAGTAGTAGTAGTAGTAGTAGTAGTAGTAGTAGTAGTAGTAGTAGTAGTAGGCAGTTCAGTGCTGGTTTAAGAGGAAAAGGAGGGGGAGTACTTAAAAAGGCTATAGTCTCACAATTTTATGGGACCTGAACTAGTTTTGAGGCCCATTATATTTATTTTTTTCAAAGCCGTTTTTTACGCTGTGTACACATTTTTTATAAAAAAAACCCAAAAAAAGTTAGCCCTGGATCCTGAAAAGTTTTAATACGCAACAAATATTTTTAATGCTCAATTGTGCTTTTTTGCGCGAAACCTGCTGTAGCCGTTGAATCGAAAATATAACGAGAGAAACTTTCTAAACACTTTTTTATATAAAAATTGGAACCAAAGACTATGCAAATATTTAACAATTGTATATTTTAAGGTATAGAAAAAGTGAAATTTCGTTAAGGTTTTCAGTTTTCAGTTTTACTTTTTAAGTTTTCTACTAACAAGCTAAAATTGATTTAAAAAAGGGGTATGTAATATATACATTTATTTAAAATACAAGAAAACTTAAAATTATATAATTGTTTTGATTTTCATTTTAAAAAACACAAACTTTTAAAAAGAAGCCAGCTGATGATTTAAACTTGTCGCGCGACGACTTTAACTTTTTCAAAACCAGTAATGGGATCTTAATATTAAGTTATGTTTATAAAAAAATTTTGTTAAAAAATTATACATTTTGTTTTTACACTAAAAACCATTAAAACTCAAGTCAGCAGAATATGGAAAATATTTACATGATTTGAGAGCTGCTGTGGTGCTGTTTATAAATCTCCGTGTTAAAATAAAACTTATTCATCCACACTTTTTTAAATACTTTAAATTGTATTTCAGAATTTTCATAATAATTAACAGGTATCACTGAAATAAGTATTCATAGGTATTTAAAAGTCACGGTAAACACGGATCCTTATAATGCCTACCTAGCTGTCCCAAAAACGCCACTTATACGGAGACATCAAGGTATCCTGTAATGCAAATTTTGAAATCATTTAAATTTGTACAGGAAAAATATTTTAATTTGTTCAAATTAATTCAAATTTCGACTTCATAGTGCGCAAATAAGAGCACTTGTAGAACTTGAACCACTCAATATAATTTGATAAAAATTAGTGCAAATGTAGCCAACAGTCACACCAAACTCAGGACAAACGATCGGCCTGATTGGAAGACTGGTGTAGGATTTATGCAGTTTTAGTTAAAGTTTTGTCAGTTTTTTGCTACTTATACCGCAAAACATTACCGATTAACTTTGAAATTTGGTCACTATTTTTAAAATAACGGTAACATGAGTGTTTTATTATGTAATACCAACAATTTTTATTTTTATTATTTTATCGGTACATGCACAGTTTTCATTTTATAAACCAAAATAGTGATTTGCTACTGAAAGCGTGATTTGATTTGGCTTACGCCATTAGCGTTGCCATGACCTTCAAAGTGGATGGGTACAACCGCTCAATTTTAAAAATAAAACCCATAATTTCTAAAATATTTGTGCATATTTTTAAAACAAAAGGTCCTTGGAAAAAAACAGTGGACAGGCCATAGCTCCCTTAACGGGTATGTATGCATAGCAGAAAATACCAACATTTCCTAAGGTTCAAACTATTGCCAGAATGCAAAAAGTTCTAAAAAGTTGAATAAGAAGGATTTCTAGAGATGCCTACAGAGAAAATAAAAATATTTTTTTTATCTGAAAACAGAACAACTGTGAAAAAACCAAATATTTTTTATATTGACAAAGACAATTGACTGAAAAAATTTAGATAAGTTAACTAAGATATCTGACCATTACAAAGTTTGGAGGGCCAGTCAGATGAAAATTACTGTAACTGAATAAATAATTATATTATAGGGTTGTTTTGAAATAAAACAACCGGTGTGACAAGTATCATTAGTTTAATAAGTGTAAAAAATATCAATAACGTAATTTCCTTACTAGTAAATAGTATAAACAATTGTTTCCTGGTAAGGAAGGAACTATTCAAGAATTATTTCCCTGTAATTTAAAATTACTTCAATTAAATCAAGTAAATATTACCTTTATTTTAATGGTTTTTAATTAATAATACGTGTTACTATGTAAAGTGGGTTGTTATCAAATATAAAATTTGGTCAAAATTTGGTCATGTCTTTTTCTACTTTTGTTTTTGCGAGGACCTTTTGTTTTAGAAGTATAGGCAATTATTTTAGAAATTATGGATTTTATTTTAGAAATTTAGCGGATGACCCTCTCCACCTTGATAGCCGTGTTGACACTATTAGCATAAGACTATTTAAATCACGTTTTAAGTTGCAAATCAACATTTTGGTCTATAAAATGAAAACTGTACATGTACCGAGAAAATAGTTGTAACAAAAATTGTTGGTATTACATAGTAGAACACTCATATAACCGTTAATTTTAAAGTAATCAATAACGCTTTGGGGTATAAGTAGTAAAAAACTGAAAAAACTTTAACTAAAACTGTAATAAATCCTGCACCAGTCATCCAATTAGGCTGAAGCTTTTGACGGAGTTTGGTATGACTATTAGCTACATTTGCATTAATTGTTTTCAAATTATATTGAGTGGTTAAAACTCTACAAGTGTTTTTATTGACGTACAATAAAGTCAAAGTTTGACTTATTTTAAACATTTAAATTAAACTATTTTCCGTGGACAAAATAAAATGATTTCAAAATTTGCATGACAAAGAACCTTGATGTGTACGCTAACTTTCCGTGTCGTTCTTGCGACAGCTAGGTAGGCATTATAAGGATTCGTGCTAACCGTGTAAAATCCATTTAAGAAATTATTATTTTGATTGACTTGTTTAGTCAAAAATTATGCCTGAATAAGTTAAAACTGTTTTCAAGTTTGTTTTGAATTGCTAAAGACGGAATAGTTTTAAAACTCAAAACAAAAAAAACTTATGATGTATTATGGATTATATATAAAAAATGAGTATTTCCTGAAATTTTAACTTTTTTCTTCAATTTATTTTTGAGTTATCATGTTTTAAATTCTTAAGTATTCGTTAAAATCATAAACATGAAAAATTCAAGATTTTATTAGTTTCAAAAACTTTGTTAAAGTATGTTAAAAACCACCAACAACTTTAAAAAAAAATTCACATTTTTATGTTTTTTTTTTTTAAACATAGAGCCAATATTGATTGCTGGTAAATAATTTCTTTAATTTTAATATTTTGATTGGGTCACTTTTCATTTCTTGTAACACGTTGACCATCTCCTACAATATGTTTTTTGTGCAATAAATAATTTTTATATACAACTACATCTAAAAAATTTAAAATAAAAGATTTATATTGAGTAGAATATAAATGATCCCTACACATATATTTTTGTATTATTATTTAACTTGTATTTTGCTGATTAAACAATATTACAATTTTTCATATGGAATAAATAATATCGTAAACATAAAAAAGCTTAATAGAAAACGTTTTCAATTATTTTAAAAACAATAATAATAATAATAATAATAATAATAATAATAATAATAATAATAATAATAATAATAATAATAATAATAATAATAATAATAATAATAATAATAATAATAATATATATATATATATATATATATACATAATATATATATATATATATATATATATATATATATATATATATATATATATATATATATACATACACGTATATATTTATAATTAAGTCCCTTTAGTCACTCATTAAAAAAAAATAGGGTTCGGCAAATGCATCTGCGCAGATCTGCGCAGACATAATATGCGCATATCTGCGCAGACGTCGGCGCCTACGTCTGCGAAGACGGTTTAAAGGATACGAAAAATTTAAATTATGATAAAAAAATTACTTCAGACATTTGATTCAGATAATTTAATTATCTGAATCAAATGCCTGAAATTAATTATTTTTTAAAATTTAATTTCAGACAATATTCAATAAAATAATTTTAGACATTTTGAAAAACTCGTAAAAAGTAGGTAATTATCTACTTTTTACGAGTTTTTTATTACTGGTCTGTTTCTTTTTTGTTCGAGCTACATATAATCAATCGATATAAACTTTTTAAAGTGTTTCTTACTACAATTTAAAGTGATTTAAAATAAAGAAATCGCGTATTTTTGTCATAACAAATGTTTAAAATGGAAAACATCAAAATTTCGAATTATTTGATAAATCTTGATCGAGGGAAGTGTTCTGGCACTTGTTTAGCATGTAACAAAACTGTTCAATGGTCGAAGACACGCCTTGCAGCGCATAAAAGATCAACATGTCAAAACACCAGTGTCGAGGAAAAAAGATTGTTTTCTAAGCGTAATTATGAATCGTCACATCTGATCAATGACTCTTTGCAACTTCCGTCTACGTCTGATTCACCGATGCAGCGTGTACATCCACCGATTAATGAAGAGCTCAAAAATGATATCGACACAAAGCTTTCAAATTTCTTTTACCGTACGGGTATATCATTTCGTTTAGTGGAATCGGAGGTCTTTAAGGATTTTGTGAAGTCGCTCAATCCATCGTACGCATCTGTCATCCCGAAAGCTAATGCCTTATCAGGACCTCTGCTCGACAAACAATACACAAAATGTTCTATTTATGTAAATAAAATTTTGAATTCTGAAACAAACTTAACACTGATGTCTGACGGCAGGACGAACATAAGAGGCGATCACATAGTGAATTTTTGTATTAAAGCGCCCAAGCAGAAGCCTTTTTTACAACACGGTAAATACATCCGGAATCATTTAAAATTCATCTGCAGTTGCTGCAGCAATCTTACAAGTTATTGAGAAGATTGGCTCACAAAAATTTACCAGTTTCATAAGCGACAACCCTCCTGTAATGAAATCAGCGTGGAGGATCATCGAGAAGAAATATCCACACATCTCGGCTAACGAATGCAGAGCTCATGGAGTCAACTTGCTTGTGAAGGACATAGTTTCTACAATTGAGGCCACAAAAACAGTCAAAGATGCAGAGAAAATCATCAAATATGCGAATAATCATCATATCGTGAAAGCAAAGTTTGATGAAAGACGAATTGCAGCAAATATTTCTCTTTCATTGTCCATGCCTGTATCTACACGATGGTTTAGTTATTATAAATCAATGAGCAGTCTCTAGCCATCAAAATACGTTCTTATTAAGTTGGTGGACGAAGAAAGTCCATAACTGAAGGAAATTCAACCAAAGAATACATCTGCTGCTGTTATGGCGTTGATAAAATCTAACCCATTTTGTGACCGTCTCTCTAAGCTTGTCAAAAGCATTGAATTTCCTTCCAACGTGATTGGAAAGCTAGAAAGTGATACAGCTCCATTGTCTCTTGCGTATGATTACTTTGGTCAAATGTACCATTCATATATGGACGATAAAGACATACAACAAAAAGTGCAATCTGACCTCGATTTTCTCTTTACACCATGTATTGGAATTGCTTTCATATTAACGCCCAAAAATGCCGCAGAAGGTTTATATTTGTATGAAGATAAAACCGATTTTATCACTGCTACAGTTGAATTCGCCAGAAAGATCAAACCTGAAATTGCTGCCACTGCTGACGATGAATTGATTGCTTATATAGGAGAAATTTCTGTGCTGCCTGAGAGAAGGTAGGAAAAAATATTCAAGATGAACTCGCAAAATTGGAACATTATCGGTCGCGATAAATATCCTGCTCTTTATGAAATTGCTAAGTCTATTAACGAAATGATCTGCTCATCGGCTACAGCAGAAAGAGCTTGGTCGACCTTTCGATTTATTCACTCGCGACTAAGAATTCGTCTTACGAATGAGAGAGTTGAAAAGCTAGTATTCTTGTTTACCAATAGCGTGCTGATGGATACAAATCATAAGACTGATTACATTCTTGAAGAAGGTGCAATTTTCAATGAAATTGAATGTCAAGAAATCACCGAATAGGCGCTAGCATTATATATTTTTGTTACTGTAAGAATCTTTGAAAACTCCTATTGTTACTAATCACTGAATTTATAATAAAGTTAAAAAATTACTTAAAACATTTTTTAAGTTTAAAACTTTTTTTGTTGATTTCAATAAATTGTCAGTAATAATAATATCTGCGCAGATCTGCGCCGAGAGACGAACCTAAGTATATTTTAGCAGTAATAATAAATTTTGCCGGCGCCGACGTCTGCGCAGACAAATTACAATGTCTGCGCAGATCTGCGCCGACAGTGCGAACCCTAAAAAAAAATGTTTTCATTTTTATAGTAAAATAAAAACTCAATAAAACAAAAACTTTTTTTTTTTGTGTACAAAATTGAAAAAAAAAAATTAAAGCATATAATAAGAAAAAAAGGAAAACGAAATAAATAATATAAAAAATTTAAAAATATGAAAATAACACTGTAAACTAAAAATATATTCAGGAACTAAGGAGATGCATTTTAGTTTATCGTTTAAACGATGAAATGTTTTTTAGGTATTTATATTTTTTTTTTAGTAATGATTCCATATTGATAAACAACGGTTTGTAAATAGAAAATTTGACTGATGTGATTTAACTTTTCCTAGATGTTGTACCTAGTAATTGAACGCAAATCAATTTTTTCAAAAAATATCAAGAAATTATTTGAAAAAACGCTTAGTAGAATTTTTTTTTTTACTTATACATAAAAATTAATATCTGTAATGAGTTAAATATCTCAATATCTAGAAACATCATGCTTTTCATCACTGGGACCGGATTTACCTATTTAAAAAATTTACTGCTTTAAATGCGTGGTTTCGCGTACTTTACAATTTACAATCACTATATTAGTTTAAAGAAAAAAAATTCTTCTGAAGAAACAATTAAATACCCAGACAGCAAATATATACTGGTCCCATAAATGCTAGCTAAAAGCCAGCAAATTCTTTAAAAGCCCGATAAAGTTCTGTTCTTGTATTGTAATTATATTATAATTGCGTAAATATATTTTACAATGTTAGGTTGTTTTTCAAAATTTTTTTAAATAATTAAAATTGTCAACAATCGTGTGTTTAATAGCTTTTATTGTCCTTACACTAATGAAAAATACGCTAATTTTAAATAAGAAAATTATATCGAATATGCTAAAAACAAATTTAAATAACTAAAAATTCGGGGTCTAAAAACAAAATTATAGGGACTCTTAGTGGGATTGGCCGATGAAAATTCATAACAATCCCTTTCGCGACCCAGTTAGTTAACAAAGACAAAATCATGATGGGACGATAAAATACCTATGTAAAAATGGCTAATCGTTGTTCTGCCAGTTCTTGTCCCGCAATGGCTAGCCGCTGTTTTGCGATCGCTGGCTAGCCACGGCTGGTCCATGAAAAATCCTTAGAGCAAAAAGGAGCTTCACCAGCGTTGGCTGCCAAAGCCGGTCCAGCGCAGCAGCCTGTACAGGACCAATGCGGGAACACTATATCTTTGCTGTGTGGGTACCAATTTTTTTTACTTTTTTTAAAAAAATAAGATTTGTTTCTCGGAAAACCACCTCAAATAATTAGTCGTAATTAAACAAATTTTGTCGTATTTAAATATTTTATTTTATTTTTTTATAAATTTTGTAGTCTCTTAATAAATATTGTAGTATTTTGCTACTAACTAATAAATAATTAAACTGAAAGCTTAGTATTAGTTTATTTGCAACAAGTCAACAACAAATATAACGTTGATTTCACGCGCAAACAGTATCGGTGTTTAAACTGTAGCAAAATACCCCTAAAAACCTCTACTGCACCTTTCTGTTAAAGGAAAAATATATTTAAAAAAGAATAAATTTTTATCAATGCAAAATTAAAATTAGGTTTTATTTTTAACAAAATAGATTTTGACGCTCAAAAGATAGAGCCGTATAAATTTTAGAGCTCCTTAATTTTTTGAAGTTAGTAATTTTTGGAAAAAAATTGTAAAAAATGATGTTTTTAATTTCCTTTAACGGTTTATCTGTTTTCTATTTATTTTATTTAAAAAAGGTTTCGTTTGAAACCTAATAAGTGGAAAAAGGAAAAAATGTGAAAAAAAAACTTAAATTAAAAAGCTATAAAAAATGCAGTGTACAAATCCACAAGGAAAAACACAATGTAAGTTAAATGCAAACAAATATTTATTTGATTTAGTTTTTAGTAAGGTGTATGCTGTAACTACTTTCTTTATCAGTATACTAACGTTATTTTTTCTTTTATTATTATTTCTTTTCTTTAGTTGAACTTGTAAAACACATTAGTATGTAAATTAAACTGTAACTCAAAGTTTTACGTTTTTAAAAACATTTTTGGCTGATTTTAAAACATTTAATTTATTTTATATGCATGACGTGAGTGTGTAACTAAACATTTATTTAAGTGCAATTATACTAATAAATAACTAAACGAGTAATTCTAACACTATAGGGCCAACGACACCGGAGGACCAAGGGGAAATGTTCCCAGTCCCCTTAGTTTTTAAAACACTGTCTTCTATTTTTTTTATTTTAAATTTTTAGGTAAAGTAGACTTTTTTTAGAACTTGACAATTGTGTCCCTTCACTTTGAAAAACAGTGTTGTTAGCCCCGCATTATAAATATAATACTGACAATGTTTTGAAACTTACCAGGAAAATTATCATTAACCAATTGCTGCTTGCCTATTTGAATTAGCAGTTCAACAAAATCATCATATTTATTAAACCTGAGTAAACTATGTTGTTCTAAGGCTTGCAATAGTTCTATTGGACTTGTTATCTTTTCAAGGACACTTTCAGAAATATCTTTTTCGTAATAATATTTAACTCTTTTCAGGTCTTCATTACTCAAATTCCTTGCAATATTTATCAAAATAGTTTTGAAGCCATCTTCATTCATTTTATTTTAATACTATGAAAAATTGTTTATTTCCTAAAAATTTAACTAAAAGTAAAAAAATTTTAATATTTTAAGATGTTTCTCATTTAATTAATTTAACTATAATAATAATTAACAATTAATAACTAATTTGCTTTTAAAACCATACAAGAAAATTAATGTATTAAGAAACAATATCAAAAAAAGTTTATTTAACAGGCTGTAACTTTGTAAAAAAATTGGAACTTGAATAAATTATTTTTATGATAGGAAACTGAAAAAGAACTTATATGTATAGGAATGTTTGTAAATAGAGTTATGACTATGCAATTGAAATTTGATATTGCCAAATTAGGCATATAATGCCAAATTAGGCATATTTAACATATAATTTTAATGATTTGTCAAATAAACTTTGTGAAATAAAGATCTGTTAAACAAATACACAATGGCAAAACTTTTATATCATAAAAAAAGCAATCGTAAAGGCAAACATATTATAAAATCAAATGGTAAAATAAAAAAATAAAAAGTTATTGTTATTGAGAGGTAAAAAATTATAGAGTTCAAAGAAAATATTTTTCTTTATTAAACATACTATAAAAATTTTCCTAAAGTCTCAACTACCTTAACTAAAATTTTTAAAAATGATGGTGCTAGATGTTAGATAATCCATTTTTGCAGTATTCTTTTAAAATAAAAATATAAATGAGGGAATAACAATAATGTTTAAAAGAAGCATACGAGCGAGGAGAAATCCAAATAACAGCGAAATCCAGCAAAAAATAACAGCAGCAGAAATCCAAATAACAGACTTTAAACAGCAAGAAATATTATGAGCTTAACTTATCTTAATTCAGGATTTGGTGTTAAAAATCATAGAACTTGAAATTAAAAAAAAAAAAACTATTTTAATTTGGAGCATTTTTTGCAACCATTAAACAAACTGAGTTTATATTAGTAAGCTCAGGTACAATAAGAGTGTACTTATGTTTTAGAGTTTTATATAAGTTTGAATAAAATTATTTTATATAAGTTTGAAAGTTTTTTCCCAACTTTAATTTAACTGATTCACCATATGAAGCAATTAAGTGAAAAAAGTTACATATATATTTTTTATGTGTTTACAACTAAAATATATTATTAGCAATGTCTGTTCTATTGGTAAATATAACTACTTTCTGAACCTTTTAAATCCAAACTGTTAATAACAAAACATTTATGTACGTTGATAAAAGTTTCATGTAACTTTATTTTTGCTTTAAATTTGAGAAATTATTTAAATATATAATTATTGGTTTTGATTTAAGTTATTATAAATCTTTTACATGTTCAGTTCTTAATTTGATAAGTGGGCGTGCAATTTTAACGGTTTAAGAAAAGATATTTAAACATATTTTATTAACAGTTACAAAAATAGTTAGAGGAAACTAAATTAGCAAGACTATTCTTATTGCTTGCTTATTATATAAAAAAAAGAAAAAACCTTGCTATTAAAAAATGGACTTGTCCTCGGATAAAAAAAAATTGAACAAGGTTGACTACATAAGCTTGACTACATATTTTTATGCAATTTAAAGTATTATATTTCTTCCTAAATATTTTTATAAGAAAAGAGAGAAGAATAAATTCATAACTTATTTTTTTCTTACATAATCACTAATTTAACGTAAAACAGATTTCTTTATATCAGCAAAACAGATAGCTCTTAAAGTCTATAGCTGCTTTCTTTTTTCAAAACTTTGTTTTTGCAAAAAGTTTAATGATACTTTAAAAAAATTGCTGCTGTGTAACAACTCTAATGCCTTATGAAAGAGGTTTTGATATCATAAAGAAATATAATCAGAAATTCAGTTTTATATAAGGGTGCAACAAATTTGCCATTATTTATATTTTGTGTAGATTGTGTATAAATTAGTCTACTTTCTATAAAAAGTTTGCGATAGAAGTGGGTAAATTTTAGTTAACAGAGGTAAAAAAATAATAAAAAGAAGATTCGCAAACTTTACTAGCAAATGAAAGGAAAGAATTTTAAGTTTTTTAAAAGAACCTGATGTATCTGATTTGAAAGGTTGAAAGTTTATTATTCTAATAGATTGGTATTGAGATGATATTAGTTTTTAATTCTAATAGTTGCCAGTTTGACCCCAAACTTGACAATAATAACTAAGATGAGATGAAAATAATGCATAGTAAATATTTAAAAGAGTAACTTTATTAACATAATGTAGAGTTACTGAAAGCATACCATTTGCACGATTAAGTCTCTTGCGCAGCTCATTGATATGGAAGTTCCACGAATGATTGTAATCAATTATTTAATAACTCTCAAGGAATATAGTTGTTTATTATTTATTTTGATTTTAATTTTAATGTTGTTACAGTTTTTTCTGCTGTTGTTACAGTTTTTTCTAGGAGATGATAAAAAAAATTGTTTAGTATTTTTGGTATTATGACATATTAGGTTAGCATTTAACCAATGAACTATATCTTTATTATCTGAATTTACATTTTTACATAGAGAATAATATGATTTGTTAACATGCAAGAGATTGGTATCATCTGCAAATAGATGAACCGACGAGAAGTGATCAGAGTTGTTTAGATTATTAATGTAAAATAAAAACAAAAGAGGACCAAGAACAGAACCTTGAGGAATACCACATGTAACACGTTTGCTACTAGAAATATAATCATTAACACTTACATATTTTTTCCGGTAAATAGTTTAGAGAGATTATTTGAAAATTCGTTGTTAAAATCAATAAGAATGTTTCTTGGAATATTGTTTCAGCCTAATGATATTCTCGGCTTCAATTTAGATATAAGAGATGAAATTTCAAAAATGTTTGTTGGAGTAGACTATGTAAGTTTGGATTTTTAAGATACTTTTGATAGTTAACGTAAGACGAATGAATATTGGATTTAAGTTTATGAGCAACATTTGTAAAAAATGTGATAAATTTTTTCAGAAATTATAGTCGGTTCAGTTAAATAAGAAAAAGTACAAATATCAATGAGGGGTGTCCAAATTTTGCGAAGATTTTTTACATAATCAGAAAGAAAATTTTAAAAATGGATTTTTTTGCCAAGTTTAATAAAGTAATTACCATGAATTTATATTGCTTAAAAATAGTTTAAATGTCTTTAAATTTATTAAATCTTTTTATCTTAACATTTTTTTTTGAAAAAGATTGCGTATTTGAACAGATTTTATGATTTCTTTTGCAATCCATAGTTTAAATTGACGTTTGAAGCTCTCAGTACTAGTCTTTTTGAGTGAAGCATAGCGATTCAAAATCGATGTTGTTTCAGTAATAAACTTATGGGAACATAAGTTAGTGTAACTGTTTTTTATAAAATCAACCTAATCACGCTGTAATATGATAGAAGTTGTCAAATTTCCAGAAGTAATATCATTAGTTATCACATTAAAAAAAATTGTACATGATTGTAGCAGAGTGTTTAGTAATAATGGCAAAGTAATAAAAGGACGAATATTATAAGTAGAAAGTAATTTTTAAAAATCACAGTTCGCAATGTCATTACTTAATTGTATCAAATCTATATTAAAATCAGTCAATAAGAAAACAGATTTATTTTCTGCAGATATTTTTAGAAGTAATGCAGACATTATAATATTGAAAACATTTATGTCCATGCAAGGTTATCTATAAATGCACCCAACTATAATATTTAATTTTTTGGAAAAAAAAATTTAACAAAAGTAAATTCTAAAAATTTAGGTCAATAAATCATCAAATTACCTCTTCGTTTGTATATTACCTTTTTTTTATAAGTTTAGCAATGTCCCCCCACAGGAAGATTCAGTTGGTGCATGCTCAATTTTGTAATTTTCAATGAGAATTGGATGAATTGAGTGAATTTCTTTTTTTAAACGTGTTTTAGTAGCAGCAATGAAAGAAAACTTAAAATTGAATAATAATAAAGATATGTTTAAATCCTCTATGTATTTTTGCAACGATGAAATGTTTAGGTGTTAAAAAGAAAGTGCGTTTATTTTGTCAAACTTCAGGGAACAAAATTTGTCTACGTCATAATATTACAAGTTATGTCTAGTGATGCATTGATTTCTTCATTGGAATTTAAAACACGAGATAAAAAATAGTCATTAATTTGGTTAGAAATTTTATTCAAAGGTAACGATAGAAAGATGTTTGTAGACGGTAAATCGTCCGTTATAATAATTTTTTTAGAAGAAAGTTATAATTTAAGTTCGTTATCTGGTACATCTGTAAAAGGAAATATACTCTTACAATTTAAACAATATTGCTTTCAGCGAGCTAATTGTAATAAGTTACACCAAGAATCATTAGGCCTGTTGCATTTTGTATAAGTCCAAAATGAACAAATCTCACAATGAATTGATTGGCAAGTTAGACATTTTTTTTTTTACATAAATAACAATTTAAAGCGATAAAAGAACAATGAAAAAGAGTAG
>NC_061170.1:1071963-1079463 GCF_022113875.1 Hydra vulgaris
ATATTTTTCAGCACTAGAAGCCTTTAAAAAAAATTATTAGTAGTGCTATTTATGTCATCAAAATAATATTTTCATATTTCTAAACAAGAAATGATAGTTATCTATAGTTTAATCTTTATAACTATTATAGGTAACTTTTTATTTGATTTTAAACAAGAAATGTCAATTAAATGTGTCATGTTTTTGTTTATTAAAATGTTTTTTACAAGAAAGTATATTTTTTTTAATTTTGTATTATGTGCACGTTGGCAGTTATCAAATATGGTTATCAAATCTATCTGTTGATTGTCTGGTTCTACAATTAGAAATATGTCCATTTGTACGAAGTCTTAAATTATAAGTTTTTCCGGTGAATGTAGTTTTCATATTGCAAGATAGACATTTTAAATAGTATATCCCACTTTACTATTGCAAGTTATATGACTCTTTACGTTTCATATAGAACCATTTAATGTTCTAAATGTTAAAATATTTTGTAGTTAAAATTTGCATGTATACAACAATTATCTTTACATACAAGTAATCATCTTTATAATTTCTTTTTCGATTTAATGGAATATTGCAAAAGCCAGTATACTTAACAGATTTGGTGGTTTTTTAAATGCAATTACTAGTCGGTTATTTGAAAAAACTTCTTTTACTTTTTTATTTAAAGATAGATTTTGTAAAAGATTAGTTTTAGATATAAAAGGTTGACAATTCAAATTGCTATAAAAAAAACAACAAGAATCTTTGTTTTTTCCTGAAAAACTTAGAAGTGACAGCTTTTATTCTATGTCACAAGAAGAAAAAAAATGTAATAAAAATATTTGATCTATAGCACCTTAAATCAGAATGTGAAATTCTTAAAATAGGAAAAGATAATTTTCTTTTTTTATTACAAAACCTAGAAGATCTTACCATAGACCGAACTAAGAGCCTAAAGATAAACTAATGTTTCGATTCAAGGAATGTAAAAAAGAACATATTGATTATATTTCCAAACAATGGACAAAAAAACTCGCATCCTCTAAAATTGCGTTTGAAAAAAATAGAAATAATCTAAATTGAAAAAATTCGATAAAACAAGATAGTATTAACAATTGATCTACTTCTGTCGGATTAACAATATCGGTGCTGATCATAAACAAGGATCAAAAGCAATAGCTTCAACAAACTAGATTAACCTAACTCAAATAAAATACAACCTGATGTCATCAATCTTTTCCCAAACACCTAACAACATTTCAAATATCCCTTCTTATAAAGAGTTGTAAGTTTTGCCCTACGACCAAAGGAAATTTTTTACACATTGACTCTGATGTAGAACAGTTTACTAGAAAACTAATACTAAAGAAAGATTTCACAGAACACGTAATACTGAATGAGCATAATTTTTAAAAAGTCAAATTATAATATTAGAACAAATAAACCATATTTAGAAAAAATCATTTTAAAAATTGAGCGATTTAAACAAAACAAAGTACAATCAGTGGATAACATTGCTCAACAAGAAAGGACAGCCTTAGAACTACTAAAGGAAATGAAAGATATAGTTATCAAAAAGACAGACCAAAGTAATATTTTATTTAAAATGGAATTATCTTATTATAACAACAAACTAGTTTATCAAGACCATCTACTCTTTTTAAACACTTATGAATAGGCAAATCTTGAATCAGACAAAATTATCCTTAGAATACTTACTAAAATGAAATAAATTACATCACAAATTACAAATAAAAGTTTAGTAATTTTTACATTACTCTAAAAATTCCTAAATTTCATGAAATTGTTGATAAAATTTACAAATCAAACTCTTTATATAAAAAAATGAAACTACCTGATGACCTCATAGATAGATCAATTATTGCAAGTAATAACCTGACAGCATCACACCTAAGTCAGTTCTTACACATAATTTTATCTTCTATTATTATAAAACATGTTATAAAAGATAATTGGAATTTGATTGAAAAGATACCAAAAGAGATAAAAGAGGGAGAAAGTTGAAAGAAAGAGAGAAAAAGAGAGAGAAAAAAGAGAGAGAAAGTTGTATTTTGACATGTGATGTTGTTAATCTTTTTACTAGTATTTCACTGAAATTAGGGTTAGAAGCTTTAAAGATCTTGATTACAAAACATAAAAATATAATAGATGAAAGATTTACTCAAAAGTTTTATTAGAATCACCATCTTTTATTTTAGAAAACAAAAACTTTCTGTTTAATGGCGAAATGTATCAGCAAATTACAGGAACATCAATGGGTATTGATTTTGCTCTGGACTACGTATGTCTCTCAGTTGAGTTTTTAGAAGAAACAAAAAGTTTTCCTAAAATCTTACCTTACTTTTCCAATCAAAATTTTAACTATATAAAACAATTTTATCATGGATATATTGACGACGGTTTCAAAGTCTGGCCAAAACAATTGGGTATTGTAAAGTTTGTAAATTCTTTTACTGAAATAGATAATTCAATCAATTTTACAGCAGACTAGGGAAAAAAAATTATAAAAGATGGTAGCACTTACAATGTGATTAATATTTTTAAGAGCAATAAATTAGAGCAGACATTTATTATAAAGAAACCAATATTCCTGATTGCCTAAATTATAAAAGTCATCACCCTTATCACATAAAAAAGTAACCCTTTCAATCACGCTATAAGAACAATTGTTTTCACATCTTATTACAAATAATAAAAACAACGAATAGCAAAACTAAAAAAATGACTACAAGAATATGAATATCCTGATAAAATTATAGAAAAAGTTATTGCAATGCAAAACTCCACGGACCAACTCCCTGAAACCAATCCGAAGAAATCTACCCCTTATTTTCAACTATTTACTACTGTGATCAAAAAGTAAGGTGAATTTTTTTATAAAATGAAAAATCTTTATTTATTCTTCCAAATCTGTTTCGTCCCCCTCAAAATAATCCCCCCCGGCCCCAATGCACTTTTGCCAACGTTTTTTCCAGTCTTCGAAGCATGCCAAAAAGTCCTCGGTAGGGATAGCCTTCAATGTGCGTGCCGATTCACGTTGGATCTCTTCAATGGACTCAAAACGATTTCCCCGGAGTGGTCTCTTGAGCTTTGGGAACAGCCAGAAGTCACACGGTGCTAAGTCGGGCGAATACGGTGGTTGTGGAGCAACATGGGTAGAGTTTTTGGCGAAAAACTCACGAAGAACCAGTGCTGTGTGCGAAGGCGCATTATCGTGGTGCAAAATCCAAGAGTTATTGGCCCATAATTCCGGTCTCTTTTTGCAAATAGTTTCACGCAAACGTCGCATAACTCTTAAATAATATTCCATGTTGACAGTTTGGCCAGTTGGAAGGAATTCGTAGTGCACGACACCACAATAATCAAAAAAAAACAGTCAACATGACCTTGATTTTTGAGCGACTTTGACGTGGTTGCTTCGGTCTCGGCTCGCCTTTTTCACAGTATTCACTCGATTGGTCGGTTGTTTCAGGGTTGTATGCGTAGACCCAAGTCTCATCGCCAGTAATAATTTGTTTGTAGACGTCATGATAGTCAGAAAGCATTGCTTCACACGTTTTAACGCGACGCTCTTTTTCAAAGAAATTGAGAAATTTCGGCACCAAACGTGATTTGAGTCTTCTGAGGCCCAAATGATCTTTCAAAATTGCTTGCACTGACCCAAATGATATTCCAACCATGTCAACAAGGTCTCAAATGGTTAACCGACGATTTGCAAGCACCAATTCTTTGATTTTGTTGATGTGGCAATCATCAATCGAAGTCGATGATCGTCCGGAGCGTTCCAAGTCATCAACACGTTCTCGGCCTTCTTTAAACATTTTTTTGAGACATAGTCTCTTCACCGAGACTTTTTTGAGACATAGTCTCTTCACCATTTGTAAACATTTTTTTGAGACATAGTCTCTTCACCGAAGGCCTTTTGCAACATTTGATACGTTTCAGCAGCAGAAATATCATTCCGCAAACAAAATTTAATAGCACTTCTTTGCTCAACAAAATTAGACATCGTGAAAATCGCCGAATGCACTTTTGGTACTTCAGAAACAAGCGTAAACAAAAAAAAAAATAATTATGAGTTTAACATGTAATTTGGCGCAAATGTTAATGACATTCCTACCAACTTAAAAATGAAAAAGATTGGACGATTCGAATAAGACGGGAAGTTCAAATTAAAAATTCACCTTACTTTTTGATCACAGTAGTACATTCATCGGAAAAGATAAGATTTAAGATTTAAAAAAATGGACATATATCTAGTTGTAGAACCAGACAATTAACAGATAGATTTGATAACCATGTTTAATAATTGCTAACGTGCACATAATTCAAAATAAAAAAAACATAATTTCCAATGAAAAGCATCTCCACAAACAAAATCATGACACATTTAATTGACATTTCCTCTTTAAAATCAAATAAAAAGTTACCTATAATAGTTATAAAGATTAAACTATAGATAACTATCATTTCTTGTTTAGAAATATGAAAATATTATTTTGATGACATAAATAGCACTAATAAAGACTTTTTGGAAGGCCTCTAGAGCTAAAGATTTTTAAAATTAAATTGAGTGTATCTTACTTAATAGTAACAATAAATTAATAACTATTATATATGCTATTTATATTTACTAGCTGTAAGCAACCCGTAATACGGGTTAGTAGTATATAAATCATTATTAACAATTTGATATTTATTTACTTTCTCTAATAAAATAATAATTTATTTATACAGTAAGCAACCCGTAATACGGGTTAGTAGTAAATAAATTATTACTGTCAATTTGATCTTTATTTACTTTCTCTAATGAAATATAAATTTATTTATACATTTTTTTTAGTTGAGCTCACTTTTATTTTTCTTGGCTTCTTAGTTTAAGAGAACTCTTAGCTTCATTAAAGATAAAGTTAACCATAAAATGACTTAACTTATATGCACAGAAAATCGATGTCAAATTTTCAAATTCCGTAAAATTGTTTAGGTAAATATTGGGAATATATTCTACTCTTAATTTTGCTTTAAGCTGAGTCGTTTCTTTATTTTTTAAACTTTTCATTTTACTGAGTGAAGAGCTTCAAAATATGTCACTATCGCACCTGAACCTTTTAAATGTTATTAATATATTTTTTAAAACCTCTAAAATATTACACCCAAACTTGTAGGCATAGAAATTGGATATCCGGAAAAACTATAAGTTGAAAAATATATCGCAATTCCGAAAAGGGCTTACCCTGCATACGGATCCTATATATTATGATAAAGATTATTATTTAAACCAACCTTTTTTTTAATTAGTAATCCAGCAGTAACTTGTTTATAAAAAAACAAAGTAATATATGGATTTACTATAATAGCTAACGTGTATCAACATATTTATTTCAGCATACATCCAATCCATATTTATACTAATTTTATAAAATACATTTTGCCTTAACTTGGCGTTAGATTATTAGTTTTATTTCATTAATTTTTGTATAGATCAGGTTAATAATAAAAGCAATTGGATTTTACTCAATATTTTTGAAGTAATTATTCAGCTTTAATAAAATTGATAAAATCATAAAAGACAGTTAAAAAATATATTTAAACCTTTGTACACTTTTTGAAAATCCGTAAAAAAGCAAGTATCAAGTTTACTTATCTTTAAAAGAAATTTATTTACATGATATATAGTTAAATATGTAACAAAAATATTTTAAAACAGAAGCAAATATAAAACACATTTTTCTTAAAAAAAAACAAAGTTGAAGCCACCATTTACAGCACCGAGGAGCCAAGCATAGCCTATTGTAAAGAAAACCATATCAAATAATTTAAAATATTTATTACCGATAGGGACTACAATTAAACATATTTAAAAAGCTACGTGATTCCATATTAGTAGAATTGTTATAGAAAAGTATATTAAAAAAGTATATTTAAAAAAAAGTGTATTAAATAGAAAACAGTTTTTTAAAAACTACCTAATTTTGTAAGCATTTTGCCAATGATGTTCAATTTTAAAACCAATATCTTTAATAAAAAGCTGACTTGTTTCACTAAAATCATTCAAAGAATAAAATTATTAACACTTAAAGATAAAGAAAAAAAAAAAGAATGAGATATAAACAATCGTACTATAGTATAATGAATATTTCATATTATATATGAAAAAACAACAACAACTGGAAAACAGTATACCTGCTTTTGGTAACCTATTGTGATAATGCAGCAGTTGCTGTAGGGATGCAGCTGTTCTTTTTAGTGTTGTTCAAAAATGTAATTTTTATGTTGGCTTTTAGTAAACTTTAGTTTAATTTAAAAGACATCACAGCGGATTTAAAATATTGATAATAAAAAGAGCAAAACATAAAATGCTTTAAGGAGCCAAACTATAAACATAAAAGATAAAGAATAGAATCGAGATAAATAAATTGTATTTATATAGCTAAATATATTGCCTTGGGTTTTGGTAAATTTTAAAAGCAGTACCCAATAATTGTTTTTAACAAAAGAATGCAGCATCATTATATTATGATAATTGGATAATGAATCAATTCAACTTTCGACTTTAGAATTTAGGGAGGGGTATTTAAGAGGGCTTCAAATTTGAAGTCAGGTTTAATTGGTGAGAAGACAATTAAAAATTTTAATAAAAAAGATTAAAACAAATCAAGTATACAACGTAATATATTTTAAAAAAAAATTACAAATTTTTAATAAAAAAAAAAACACCGAAACAAAAAATTACAAAATTTAAAAAAAAAAAAAAAACCGAAGAAAAAGCAGCAACTAAAAAGTCATAAATATCTCTACTGATAGAAGACATTTACAACCTTTTGGTTGCTGTTTTTTCTACTCGTCCTGGTCTAATATTACGATCATTGGCAATGTTGTTAATATGTTCATGTAAGGCATTGTACTGCTCGCTTCTCAGCTTATTTTGATTATTTCTGATAAAAGCAAGACGCTGGCCTTCAATTTTTACATATGCATCTACAGCATATTGCTGAAATAGTTTCTTACCATAAAATAATGAACAGAAAAATTGCCTAACAGAAAGTCTATAATTGTAGAACTGAGATAATGTAACATGATTTCTAACCAGTGTGGCACGCTCAGGGTTATGCACCAATTGATTATGCCAACTAGCATCACCTCTTGGAAAAAATAGCGGATAAACCATAGGATTCAAGTTGGCTGACATACTTGATACAATTTTTAAAGGATGACCTCTTGGGTAAATAACAACTTCCCTGGAAGTTGGGGGAGCACCATCTTCGCCAACAAATACAACTGCAACTTCATCATGTGAAGGTAGATTATAACGACGTCTATCACCGCCTTCAAGTAAAGACATTTTTACAACAGAAGCTGAGCGACCTTCTATAGCCGCCTTACAAATTTCTTCATCTTCTACTTCAGCCATGTTTTTAAACGCACGAGCAAATGGACTTTGTTCCATAATTATAGTTTGCAATTGAAACATTAAATCACGTAAACAAAGATCATTAGCATAGTGTTGCATTC
>NC_061170.1:1084463-1090990 GCF_022113875.1 Hydra vulgaris
CATCTTTTCTATCTAAGTCAGCTTCAACTTTATTTTAGTATTCCATATCTAAAAAAATATTCGTTCTATGCCTGTCTAACTCATTCAATTGAGCATGTGATCTTAATCTCATGCTCATTTGAATCTTGTAATCTCTAGGTAAAGATTTACTTAGAGCCTCAAGTTGGTTTCAGGGTGTCTTTAAGGTGCGTTTACTACGGCTCTTTAGCCGTAGTAAAAGCATCCTATAATGGAGAATGATCTGATAAAAAGAAAATTGTATCAAATTTTCTTAACTCTTCCTTAATGTCATATTTAAATAAGAAAATGTTATTATGGAAACCTTTCCGAACCATGCAAACTTTAAAATTCACTTTTTTTACTAACCAATAATCAAACTCTACATGAAATAAAAAGCGATTTCAGTTCACATAAAGAAATGAAACTAAATAAATTTTAAAGTAATAATTTCAGCTAAAAAAAAAATATTCTGAAAAAGAAAAATAATTTGAAGTTTTTTTATCTTAAATTTATTTCTTATGATTTTTTTAGTTGTTGTACTGTTAAACTGAAGATGGTAATAAAGTTCAGAAAATTTGCTCTGGTTGAATTTTTCAATAAAAAAAAAACAATGTGTGTGTGTGTGTGTGCCATGGATGTAATCTGTTTTTTTAAGGCGGATCAATGAAAGTTTATTGTATTGGCCAAATCACTTGCAAGCATCTTACCTTTAGGCTATCATATACCATATGTGAAACCACGCTTCTAAAAGTAACTGAAAGCTGCTGAAAATAAGAATTTTTATTTTGTTTTGGGAGTTGTCTTATTTACAATATTGTTTTTGTTTTATTTACAATATTGTTTTTGATTTTGATCTAAACAGCTATATTTGACTCAAATATAGTAAACGTGCATTGTTTAGTATGGTTTCATCTTTATTTTACATTTTTTTTGACAGTTATGAGACTGCTTTAGAACGGATAGAAATGTTAAAGTTTACATCAAGCGTTGAAACAGCAGTTGATACTGATAAACAAGAAATATTTATGTCTCCAGCTTATTAGGTTGCATGTTACAAAAATAGTGACACTGATAAGATTGTCTTTCAGTTTCTCAAAGATTTTAGAAATCTTTAGTGTTTAGGGTTCAGTATTTCCATTAGAGCTTTGCTTTACCATCTCTTTCAATTTATTTAATTTATTTACCGGTTGAAGAGGAAAAAAGATCTTCTAAGCCTCAAAGATATGGAGCAAAGACACCTTATGAATTGATAGTATGTATGTGAATTGATATTAGTTATTAGTTTTTAGAAACTGTACTATTTAAGTTTCTAATTTTTAAAATATATGATACATCTGCATGAAACATGCAAACAAACAATACAATATGATACATGATTGATTATATTTATATTGTGTATAAGAAGGTTTTATTTAAATGCCTATTATATTTTGTTGCGACTTTTATTTTTTATGCCCAATTAGCAATTTATTTTGTATGGCAATGACTACTAATCTTAAACATCTATGACATCTTTATATGGAATTGTACATTTGATGTACCCAATATGCATCTAGATGTTTTTTAAACGTTGTGACAGATAATGACCACTTTTTCATTTTGGAGAATTTTATATTACTGCGTAATTGTGTTCAAGGGTAAAAAAAGCTCACAAACCTGTATGCAATTCTGAATGGTAATCTTTCTAGTGTTACATTATATTAGTTTTAAAACCGGTCATTATAAAGTCATTATAAAATCAGTCCTGATCTGGAAAAATGGTTGACCTTTGGAATTGCATCTATTTATAACTAATTGCTTTTACTCTTCCATAAAGTTATATTTTATAAAGAATGTCACATTATGAAAACCCATCTAAAACATACACATAAGAGGAACCATTAAACTTTTAATCTAACCAATTATATTACATTTGTTTTTTTATTTTAGATGAACTTTCTTGCTTCGGCTGATAAACTTTCTTGCTTCAGCGGCAACCTTAATACAGCTAATAGCCAAAGAAGTATGTTTTTCATGCTAAATGTATGGTAGGAAACAAATACGTCCTGCAAAGTCAATTTAGGTATAGCACAATATTTGTATTCTACATCCCATTTCCATTTAATAAACAAATATTTTAGTAAAAACTATTTATTTTACAATATTTATACGTGAAAAATTATATATTTCAAAATAATATTGTAATGATATTAAAAAAACAGTTTGTAGAGTTGTATTTAAAAGATTGTCAATTTTTTAACCATTTATCGTTGTATTCGTTCAATTCGAAATCACAACTGACAAAAGAGTTAAAGAAAATATTTGACAGCTTTCTGGCGACGGCCATTGATAGAGATTATGGAAGAAAATATAAAACCATAACTGGGCAACGCCCAATATTGAGCTATGAAATAAGTATGTGGGAATTAATGCCTACTATCTGATAATGAGAGTATAATAGAATAGTTTATAAATATATACATATATTTTGTACCTGTATTAAAGTAGCATTGATTTAAGTTGGTTATATTTTGGTTTTGTAGCATTCTCTACCTCTTTTTTTCATTGTATCTGTGTTTCATATAACTTTAAATAAATTTCATGACTTACAACTTTTTTCATTAAAGCGTGTTTTCTGATCATTGTTATCTACTACACTATAACCTGTTTAACTCAAAAGAATAACGCGGTCTAGCACTATAGTATCATTTAAACAAAAAGTCTGTTCTAAATTTTAATTATTAATAATTTGTAGAACACAATTATTTTTTTTATTTTTGTAAAATAAAAATTTAATCAAAAATACTCTATACATTTGCTTAATATACACAAGTAGTAAACAATATTGGCGTAATATTGGCAAGATATTGGATGTCTTGGCTAATCTTGGCCAAGATATCCGATATTGCGCCCATATTGTCAAACAATATTACGCCAATATTGTCTTACCAATATTAGCAAACAATATTGCGACAATATTATCCCATTATTGTTTTACTGATATTGTTATGCCAATATTGGCGAAATATTGTTTGCCAATATTAGCTTTATATTAAATTTTACATATTGGTACCATGCGCAACGTTAAGGAATATTCATAATGTCCTTTAGTCTTGTTATATGTGTTTAAATGTAAATAATAGCATATTTTTACATAAACAGGCATCCTTATGTTATTAATTTTTTTACAAAAACAAATAACAGTTCAAAGTAAAAGTTTTAATTTATGAAAAGAGAAGAAGTTGGAAAAGTATTTTTAATTCAACATTTACAGAGTGAATCAGGAGAAGAAGTGTTGGTAATTTATTTTGAAACAGATTTTATCACGAGAAGAAGTAGTAAGAGTAATGAAATTCTTTTATTTAACATTTACGGATTGAATTACAAGAAGAAGTGGTTGTAATTGATTTAAAATATATTGCATCTCGAGAAGAATAGGAGAAATATTGCTATAAATAAGTATCAAGATTAAATTAGTATGTTTACTCTTAAATGAAAACACTTTGAGAAGATTTCATCTATACAATATAAGTTTTCGGCATTAGAGTATCATTGTTGCTGCTACATACTTAGAATGGATAAGATTAAATAGTGGAGTTCCCCATTATTTACTTTTATGATATATAATAAAGATTTTTTTGGTTTGGTTTTAGATGTTGTATCTGTATTTACAGATGATATTAAGTTATACAGTTTGCTTTTTGATAGCTCACCATACAATAACCTGCAATAAAGTATGGACATTATAGCAAACTGGGCAAAACTATGAAAGTTAAGTTTTAATGTAAAAAAATGTAAAGTTATGCCCTTAGGACCAACAAATACAAAATTCATTTATATACTCGTTGATAAAAATCTCAATACTTCAATTAATATTAAAAACTCTGTCGTCAATAAATCTTCATTGACAGTATTTTTACTTTTATTTTGTAAGTACTAAGAATAACACCGCAAATAGAGTTGTAGAAATGATTAAAAGATTATTTGTCAATCTCAATATCTTGACATTTCGTACTTTATTTATTTTCCTTGTTCGTCCTCACCTTGATTCTTGCAGCAAGGTCTACTATCCTAGTATATAAAAAGATCAACAATTAAATGAAAATGTTCTATGCTACTCTAACAAATTTATTTTTTGACAGACTGTACTCACTAACAACCAAAGACTACTGAGACTAAACTTAATTAGCATGAGGTATTGTTTCTTATGTAATGACATGGCAGAAACTTACAAATGCATTAACAATCTATATAATTGTTGTTGCAACCCTTTTGTTTCCTCACTAAATACCATTCAGTATATTATCTATCAACACCTGTGTCATCTACACAGCCATTATATTTATTATTGTAATTATAGACCATTAAGTAGTTAATCTGAGTTGTAATAGCATGCGTGTTAATATGGCCATTTCTTAATACTAATATATGATTATATATTTAGTTAGTATTTATTCCTCCATTATGACTTACTCCAACTTAACAACATGCAATCATTCTTATAAATTGAAAAAAAGTTTTGTTAGACAGATGTCCGGAAAAAACTTTTCTGATATGGAATTCACAAATTTGTAGAATATTCTACCATCTGAAGTAGTGTTCAACATCTGTCACAACATTTATAAAACGTCTAGATGCATATTGGGTTCATCAAATGTACAATTGCATATAAACAATAAAACCAACACAATTAGATACAATAGAACATAAGGTTGATATGCTTTTTTATATAGCTATTTATTCTATTTGTAAAATTATAACCTTAGAAAGTAATTAATAATAACAACAATAATACGAACAATGTTATATCAATGTTATATCAAAACTCTTATAATTAAACACCAAATAATTACAATTAATTAAACACCGAATAAACTTTATGTTATTTTTTTAGTTTTGTATATTAAAAACACTTTTTTTCAGTGTTCCATAACTGAGAAAAATATTCTATGCTTGGCTTACTCATTCAATTGTGCATGAGATCTTAATCTCATGCTAATTTGAATCTCGTAATCTCGAAGTAAATATTTACTTAGAGTCTCAAGTTGTTTACCTTCCTTAATGTCATATTAAAATAAGTAAATATTATCATTGAAACCTTTCCGAACCGCGCAAACTTAAAAACTCACTTTTTTTTACTAAGCCATAATTAAACTCTACTTGAAATGAAAAGCAATTACATTAAACATTAAGAAATGAGACTCAATAATTTTTAGACTAATATTTTCAGTTAAAGAAAAATAATAATCTGATAAAAAAAAGTTAATCTGAAGTTTTTTTATATCATAAATTTGTTTGTGATTTTTTTTTAGCTGATGTACTGTTAAACTGAAGGTAGTAATAAAATTTACAAAATTTGCTACGGCTGAATTTTTCAATGAAAAAACAATATGTGTGCCATGCATGTAATCTGCTTTTCATGGAGTATTAATAAAAGTTTGGTGTAATGGCCGAATCACTTGCAAACATCTTGCTTTTAGGCTTCCATACGTAAAATCACGCTTTTAAAAGTAACTGAAAGCAGCTGAAAATAAGAATTTTTTGGTAATTGTCTTATTTACCATATTGTTTTCGTTTTATCTAGAGTATTGTCTTTACTTTTTATCTAATCAGCTATGTTTGACTCAAATATAGTAAATGTTGATTGTTTAGTATGGTTTCGTCTCTTTTTACTTTTTTTTGACAGTTATGTGACTGCTTTAGAATGGAATTATCGGTGCCTCCAGCCTAAATGTATGGAGTTTACAAAAAATAGTGACACTGATGAGACTGTCTCTCGGTTTCTTAAAGATTGAAGAAATCTTTAGTGTTTTAGGGTTAAGTAATTCCATCAGACCGTTGATTGACTATCTCTTCCAATTTATTGAATTTATTTGCCCGTTATAGTGGAAAAAGAATATTCTAAACATAGAAGAAAAATTATGGAACTAAGACACCTTATGAACTAATAGTATGTATCAGTGAATTGATATTAGTTAATAGTTTTTGGAAACAGTACCATGTACTATTAAAGTTTCTAATTTTTAAAATATATGATACATTTAAATGAAACATACAAACAAATGATACAACATGATACGTGATTGACTATAGTTATGCTGTATATCAGAATGTTTTATATAAATGCTTATTACATTTTATTGTGATTTTTATCTTTATGCCCAGTTAGCAATGTATTTTGTGTAGCAATAACTACTTATCTCAGATATCTGTAGGGTGACATCTGTAGGGTGTATTCACCGCTACAGAAGTCATAATCTGTTTTTAACCAATTTCATTTTTTTCTTCTATAATGTCATATTTTAATAAGAATCACATTATAGAAAACCGTTTGATTCATTAACATGGGAAACCATTATACTTTTAGTACAACCAATTATATAACATTTGTTTTCTTATTTTAGATGAACTTTCTTACTTCGGTTGGAGGAGATGAGAAACAAATTAAAGCGGCAATCTTAATAAAGCTGATGGCTAAAGAAGAATGTTTTTTATACTCAGGGTATGGAAAGAAACAAAAACGTCCTGCAAGGTCATTATTAGTAAAG
>NC_061170.1:1091990-1096990 GCF_022113875.1 Hydra vulgaris
CTTAGTTATGGTTCTGTATTCTGTAAAATATTTGCTAATAGTTTCCAATCTACTTCCGAAAACTCGCGAGGCAAGCAATGAACATGGTTTCACCTTTGATATTTAAAATTAAAAGTTTATTTTAATAATAAGATTAAGTTGTATTTATTTTTAAAATGTTTGTATTATTGCAAACATTTTAAAAGTAAATACAATTTAATCTTATTTTTACATTTTACTTCATTTCGCCAGTGATGATAAACTTGAAACAGCACAGGATATCAATAATTTACTATAAGCCAAGACTATTTAGCTAAATAAATGCAATTAATTTATATCTCAATTTTATTTTTTATCTTAAATGTTTATAGTTTAGCCCCTTAAAACATTTTATTTTGCTTAATATATTGTGATGTCTTCTAAATTAAACTAAAGCTTACTGAAAGCTAATATTGTATAACGTCATTAAACAACACCGACAAAAACTGTTGCATCATGATAGTAACTAAAGTACGATTACAGGTTGCCAAAGGCAGGTAAATTGTTTTCCAATAATTTTTTCTTTCTTTTTTATGTCTACTTTTTTTTATTCTTTTTTTATGCCTACTTATGTTACAACTTTTATTTTAGGTTTGTTGTATGACGCAATATAAAAGATCAAAGTTAACATTTTTAAAAAAATTTGTTATACACATGTTAGATTTGTAAATGATTTAATTTGTTTTCAAATGTTTTTATACTCAATTGCTTAGATATTTATAATAAACTTAGTTTTTTTTAATAAATCTATTTAGTTAAGTGCATTAAATGTTGTTAAGACTTTCTTTTCTAAAGAAAAATTTAACCTAAGAGGGGATACCAAAAGTTAATAACTCCTGTATAATATAATATAAGTTAACTTCATGAAAATCTTAATAAACAATTAAGGTTTATGTTATAAAAAATATTACAAGAATATTGTTGATATTAAAAAAGAATGGCGAAGTGTTATTATTATGTGTTGAACTTAGAAATGTCGATAAAAATGGTTATGCCTTACACTGATATGACCTATGTCATTTGTAAATTGCTCCAACGTGTTAAATAATAATTGGTAAATTAAATTGCCTCCTCATCCTTATTATGTTAATTTTACCGAGAGTTCAAATTAAAGGGATCCCAAACTCCCAACACATGTTGTGTTCATATTAAAGATAATGTTAAAAAAAAAGGTTTGAACCAATTTTTTTTTGATTAAAAATAAATAATGAATGCATACCGAGAAAAACAAATGTTGTTGTTTTTGACGAAGCTTGTCTTCTCCATTTTTTTCAACTAATCAGAGTCTTCAAATTATTCGTCGCAATCTACAGACTATGGCAATTCCTTTGAAGCGCGTTTAATTCATAAAAGTTTTAGTATTTGACGTCACGGTAGACTTTTAACAAAAAAAACTCTGGAAATATTTTTATTTATTTTTAGTCGAAGTTTTTTTGGTTATTTGTTTAGTTTTTTTTTTTTCTTCTTTTAATATTTAAAAAGATATTAAAAACCTTAAATCTTTTATGCTGGTTCGTTGCTATAAATTGTTATTGCGCCATATATTTAATGTTTATAAATTATGAATATTTATTATCTCAAAAGTTGTTTTACATTAATTACCCGTATAAAATTAGTAACAGCTTTTTTATTTGGTTAGACTATATTTCGTTTCAATTTGCTTTGCATGAAGTTCGGAAAGTCAAACAAAAAAAATTAGTTTGAATAATCACGTCGAAATATATTTAAAACAAATTATTTTAATGAAGGGGGTTCTAAAGTTTTTTATAACAAATGTAGGTAAAAAAATAAATAACTAAAAAAAAAGTTCAGTATTAAACACCATTTCTATTGTTTAGTGTATTCTTGTATTTTTTTTCATAATCTTAACAGGTTCTAATTGGTATGGAGTTGCTGACATTTTAAAAATTTCATTATCAAAAATCAAATGTAAAATAAAATGGTATTTCCTTTTTATCCGTATTCAATTCAGCAAATTTAGCAATTTAAATTAAATCAGTGTGATCAAAAAAATTTTATAATAAAAAAAGTTAACAATTCATTAAATATCTCTAATTAATACTGTTAGTTTATGAAAGTAATTGTTAATAAAAACTTTTTTCAACGGGAAAACAAAAAATTATCATAGCGTAAAAATAACCAGAGAAGTTAGAAAATAGTTCCCATTGTTTAAATAAAAATAATTAAGAATCAGAATATATAATACTGCGCTCTCTTGCGCTAAAACAAGAGACTGTATATAAAACGTTCTATACAATGTAAAATACTTGTATGAAAATCATGAGATTGGTAAGTAAAGCTTTAATATTTGTTTTAATTTAAATAATTAAAGAAATATAAGTAAGATATATAAATCTAAAAATTATTAAGATATCTGTAAAAAATAAGTTGCTCCTATAAAATAAAAATAAATTATCATTTTTTCTTTTTACAAATTTTTTTTTGCAATGTTTAGAAAAATAATACAAATAAATTTGTTTTGCTGTATGTTAAAAAAACAATACAGTAGAAAAACGCAGCTTAGTTTAATTACACTTTTCTTTTGTTAAAAGTCTACCTTGACGTCAAATACTAAAACTTTTATGAATTAAACGCGCTTCAAAGGAATTGCCAAAGTCTGTAGATTGCGACGCATAATTTAAAGACTCAGATTAGTTGAAAAAAATGGAGAAGACGAGCTTCGGCAAAAACAACAACATTTTTTTTTCTCGATATGCATTCATTATTTATTTTTAATCAAAAAAATTTGGTTCAAACCTTTTTTTTTAACATTATCTTTAATATGAACACAACATGTGTTGGGAGTTTGGGATCCCTTTAAAGGTGTTTTTCTAAAAGGGTATTAGTTAAGAACTTGCAACTTTGTGGAAAACAGCCACCATAAATTAATTATGTACCAGACCGACCATAACCTGTATTACGGGTTACTTTTTGCTAAGTTAACTTTATTGTAATCTTAATGGTTCATGTTATAAAAATTATTACAAAGGTTTAGTTGATACTTTCGTCAAATAAAGCATGATGAAGTTGTTATTTTGTATCAGTAACTAAAAACGTATTGTGTTCAACTTAGGAAAGTCGTTGAAAATGATTCTGCCTTACAATGTAAAGACCTAAGTCAGTTGTAAATTACTCAAATAATGTTAAGTAGTAATTAGCAAATTATTTTACCTCCTTATACTTTTTATGTTAATTTACAGACTGATTAACTTTTTTAAGCTAAAAGTGTTTTTTTAAAAGGGTATTAGTTAAGGTTTTGCAATATTAAATTGTGGAAAACAGCCACTATAAACTAATTATGTAACAGACCGACCAAAACCCGTATAACGGGTTGCTTTTTGCTAGTTAATATTGATAAAATAAGGAAATTTAAAGTTTTATGTAGGATAAAATGTTCGCCGATAAAACAAGCTTACGAAAATTTTGCATTTTTATCTTATTTTTAAAATAATAAAAAATGTAATTAAAATTGATACAAGGGAAGTTCTACATGTGATAATTTACCTTCCGTAACGCATTATGAAGAAAAAATAAATAATAATAATTCAGTATTAATGCTTAACAAAAAGTAACTTGCAAAAAAAATCATTTTGAAAGATTACATACAAAACAGTAACTTACGGAAGAAGCATTTTACAATGTGCATTTACGGAAAAGACTCATTAGCATTCATTAAACTGTTATACCAAAAAAAAAAAAAGGGGAAAAAGAAAAAAAGTTATTATTTAAACAGAAAAAAATGTTATTAAATGATTCTTCAATATTTTACAAATATATATCTGCTATACATATATATACTATTTATACTCTCATATATAAAAATCAAGTAAAATATTTGGTTCTAATACAAAATTTAACTTAACTTGATTGTTTGGACGTTGTATGTTCTTACTAAATCTTGCTAAAAAAAATACTTTACATATAGACTATCAACAGCATTGAAACTTTCAGCGCTCGTATAGTCCTAGTGAGCCTCTATGTTAAAGATATGTTTTGTTTCTAGGAGCAAAAGGCCCGCTTATTCGGTACAAAATCTTGCAATGAATTTTTTACCACCATCAAAAAGAGGTTGAGCTTCAAAAATTTCAGCAAATGAATAGTCCTAATAACTTTGAGAAAATTGTATGTTAAAGCGTAGATGCCTTTAAAATTTTTTAAAAATATACTTGTTGTTAAAAAAGTAATAAAACGAAAGCTCACATAAAATATATCATACAAAGCATCTCAAAAATAAAAAAACTGAAACTGACTAAAAATAAACCAACTTACAACAGAAAACTGTGAAAAAATTTTATGCGACAATATTACTAGTTCTTATGAGAAAGCCCCTAAAAATTTGGAAAATGCAATTAATTTAGAAGCGTAAAGTATTGCTAAAAAAATAAGTCTTGATAAAAGAATCGAATCAAATGCTCCTGCCCAAGCCTTTGTAACACTAAAAGACCATAAACCAAATTTTCAAAACAAACTTCCTTGTAGGTTATTGGTTCCCTTAAAAAGTGAGATTGGACATGTAAGCAAAAATAAATTGGACAAAATTAATAATATTCTTAGAAATAAATTAAATTTGCAACAGTAGAAAAATACCACTGATGTTATAAATTAGTTCTCCATAATCGATAATAAATATGACTGTACATTTATTCAATTTGATATTAATGATTTTTACCCCTCAATAACTCCAGATATTTTAGATAAAACAATTGAATTTGCAAAAAGCCACACAGTTTTCCTGAAGAAACAATTCGCATAATAAAACATTGTAGAAAAACCTTACTTTATTTTAATAAGAAAACTTGGAAAAAGAAAAACATAAATAACTGCTTTGATGTAACAATGGGCAGTTATGATGGAGCAGAAATTTGTGAATTTGTTGGATTATATATTTTAGATTTATTAAGTAAAATAATCAATATAAATGATTTAGGCCTTTATCGCGACGATGGTTTAATAGTAATGCGTAAAAAATCTGATCCACAGCT
>NC_061170.1:1101990-1112303 GCF_022113875.1 Hydra vulgaris
TTTACCCAAGTGACCCAGTAGCGCTGAGTATGTATGGTGTAATTAAAGCGCACAAACAGGAAAAATCATACCGTATGCATAAGTAGTTTCAACCATCGGACACCAAGTCGTGAAATATTGCAATATTTAGTGAATATCTTTTAGTCAATATTTAGTGAATACTTTCTGGTAAGGAGGAGCAGGTGGATAAGAATAAAATTTACCTTCTATACATCGACAAGTTTTACATTCTCGTATTACCCTCTTTGCTAATCGCTTACAACACAGTATCCAATACTGGGATTGTAGAGCATTAATTGTTTCTTTCAAACCATTGCTTTTGCTTGACAAGCTTATGAAAATGTAAAACTAATAATTTAGCAAAATAACAATTATTAAATATAAATATGGGAAATTTAGTGTCGTATTCTAAATCCACATTTTCAATTTTGCCACGACATCGAAATATTCCGTTGTCAACGAATAAACGTAGATCTTTACGTAACTGTTTGAAACTATTCTCATCGATTAGATTAATCTGTGAAAATTTAATCCACAATCACTTCAAATTATCAATATCTTCAGCTGTTATTGGGTCTGTCTTGAAGTTGCTCTTGTTTTTATCGTTTTCATTTTTGATAAATCGAAGAATCTATGACATTTCTCAAAGTAAGTGCTTAAAATCACAAAATTTTTCAATATTAATCAATATTAATAAAATATTTATCAATAATAAAGTCAAGATTAATCTTAAATTTAACATGTGTAATCTTAAATTTAACAACACAAAAAACCTCCAAGTTTTCATTCAAATGATTAGCATGTTTATAATATGGCCATTTAATATTAATATCGTTTAAAAAATTAGGTCCAGAAAACCAAATTACATTATTATTTAACTTTTTAAGTGACGATCCTCGAGAGATTATACCTGCAGGATTTCTATATGATTAAATATAGCTCCAATTATAAATCAAAGACAATTCTCCTATTTTAATTAATCGATTTTGTACAAACTATTTATAGGTATTATTTGTATTGAAAATCCAATGTAAGCAATTTGTTGAATCGGTCCAATATACTATATTTGAAATGTTATAAATAGATATCAATTGATTGTAAATAGATGCTAATAATTTTGTTAATAGTAAAGCTGCAGAAAGTTCTAATTTAGGCATTATGTTCTTGCCTAATAGGGCAACCCTAGATTTCAAAGCTATTAAAGATGCACGACTAAAATTAGCATTAAAAAATCAACACCCAAATGACTTTAGACTCGCATCAGCAAAACCATGTAATTCAAATTTTATGTTATTCATACTACCCAACCCAGGGCTCATATACCATTGCAGCATTGCTATATGAAAAACAGATTTGAAATCACCTAAAAAAAGGTTCCAAGCAGAAAATAAATCACCTAACAACTTTTCATTCCAACCTAAATAAGCAATACAAATTTTTTAAAATAAAATTTTGCATGTTTCAACTATTGGATTTATAAGACTTATTGGGTCATATAAACTAGCAATGAAACTCATAACTTCTCTCTTTGTAGGAATTATTGAGGCTGTATTTAATAAATTCACAAATGAATAAATTATTGAATCCTCTGTCTTACTCCACTTAAGACCTTAAACTTTTGTATATAGTTTCCTTTCAGAATTGTCACCATTAATCTGCTTTTCAAATACTGAAGAGTTAGACTCAAATTTTTTCAAGTTAAAACCTTCTTCCTTTGATATGTCCATACATTTATTAAAAAATAAAACAACCTTCTTTTACACTGCGACCATTTTCTATAGGCGCATGTGGATTATGTCTTAAAAACGTACTTAACTTTATTTGTATAGTGTATTTCAATAAATTATAAATAAAGTATCGAAAAATAATAAAAATTATCAAAAAATAATATAAAATTTGAAAAGAGGTCAATAAGAAATGAATTAAATTCAAAAGATAGCTAAATATTTTCTATAGACGCAGTTCACATTTTTTAACTAAACTATCAAAAAAAAATGTTTTTATCACATTTATAGTACTCAATTGGACTTCCTTTGCGCTCAATTACTTGATAAATTCGCATACTTCCCACCAAGTTTTCTAGCACTTTTGGCTCCATATTCTCCCAGCATTCTGATACCGCTACTTTTAGCTCTGCCACAGAGTTATATTGCTTCTGGTCAGCATATATACGTCTTACAATGATTCCCCAGATATTTTCAATAGGATTCAAATCTGGACTGCGAGCAGGCCACCACATTTGCTCGATTTTTTAGCTTCAAACAAAGCTTTAGTCTTGTTACTAGTGTGAATGCTGGCATTGTCTTGTTGGAATACAAACTTTTTGCGTCAATATTTGTTTTTAAATGGAATCAAACATGAATTTAGCACATCAATGTATTCAGAACTTTTCATTTTGCAAGATGTAAATGCTAAATTTAACTTTCCTGTTACACAAAACCCAAGCCAAACCATCAAAAATCCACGACCAAAATTCCTTGTTAAAAAATATTTGGGTCCTCTCCTCAAATCATGCCAGTGCCCACTAAAAACATCAGGCCCTTTAAGATTAAACTTTTTTTCGTCCGAAAAAATCACCTGGTATTGAAAACAAAAATATTCAGTTATTTAGACATCTTACGTATTCATGAGAATTTAATCTAAAATTTCTTACTTGTTCCCAATCGCGTGCCATGTTTTTGCGGGCGAATTCCATCCATTTCTGTTTGTGAACGGGCTTCAAACTTGGTGCTTTATTCATTTTTGATCGTACAATGTGTGGGCTGTCTTTAAGAACTTTCCTAATCATCTCCTTGCAAACATTTAAACCCAAATCTGACTTAATTGATTTCAAACTTTTTAATGAATTTGATGCGAGTTGAACAATTCTGCGTTTTTCACAACTTGAAACCTTAGATTTCTTTGGTTTCCTCTTGATTTTTGCATAATCTGCTGGATTTTTCAAGAAATTACGGATAACGTGATCTGATCTCTTCAATCTTCTAGCGACTTCTCGATTTGGAACTTTTTCTCGATGAAAAGCCAATATTTGACCTTTTTCAATATCGGTAAGGATCTTTCCTTTCGGTATTTGGTTTAGTTCAACTTAATTTCGACTCACAAAATAAAAAGTACCACAGAATATAAGAAATTTGCAAAAAAACTCTTAAAAACTTTAGTGCGTCTATAAAAAATTGCCATGTGAATATAAAAATTTAATTATTTTAATACAATCAAGACAATTAATAATAAGATGCATAATGGATCATCGTTTTCTTACGTATACTTATTTAAAAGTACCGTTAGAACAATTTTATTACCACTGTAACACTGTAAATCCGCTAAATTCTACATGCGTCTATAGAAAATGGTCGCAGTGTATGGTTTCACAGCTAGAATTCAAATTGTCTATATAGGGATTGTAAAAATTTTGAGAAAAAGTTACTATCAGAGAGACAATACGTCTCTGCATGCTAGATTAATGTGGCATTAAGGAGAAATGGAGACGAAGTAACATCAAAAGGAACTCGACAAAAACGACAATTAGCTAATGCAGATGAAAACAAATTACTATTATTAACATTAAAAAAATCATCGAACCATATTAGATAATCTTTATCATTCTTATCAAGGGTAATCTGCAAGAATGCTTTTTCTATGCCTTTTTCTAATAAAGGCATACTTATTAGCACATAATTTTAATAATCTAAAAAATAAAGGGTTTGCCAAACTTGGTCTAGCACTTATACAATCATTTAATGATGGACGTAGTAAGGTGGAACTTGCATTGAAAACCATTGTTACCTTTTATGTAGTTTTATCTTTACGACACACTGGGCGATGTGGCAAATAATGAACCTCCACAATGCTTGAACCATAAATATCTACTTTCCCTACTATTCCAGAATTTAATTGGTCTATGATTATCTCATTATATTCATTTAAGAGCTTAGGATCATTCTTTATTTTTTTAAGAACTTTTAAAAATTTAAACGTTTTATGCATTAACTGTAATTATTACCCATTATTGCATGGTCCTTCTTAAATGGAAACTTTACTGTATACTTGCACTCTTTTATATCAAAATAAATATTATTTTTAAAATGTTTAACAATATTATTCTTAACTCCTGAATGCTCTAAATCCCAAAGTTTTTTAATTTTAATATTAAACTGTGGAATTTTAAAAACGAATTCCGCTTCAACTTCTAAAGTATGTGTGGAAAAGACACAACAATCTCTTCCAGATGATGTATTAATATGTACATATAATATACAACCAACTGTTGACTACAAAGCAACAGGACCTGTATTAGCACGAATTACTTTCCCATTAAAAATTGACCAATAATAGTCTGCTCCAATTAATATATCAACTTGCAAGGACTTACGATCGACATTGCTATCAGCTAAAGTGATACTTCTTAAAAGTTTAAAAGAACCAACAGCCTTCTCTATATATTGACCACTAAGAGGAGCACATATAGGCTTAACAAAACAAGTTATAGATACTAAAGAATACTTTAAAGTCAGTATATAAATTTTAACCATATCTAAGGTCTGTGTTTGACTCTTTGCCAAAACTTGCCAAACTTTGCCAAACTTTGACTCTTTGCCAAAATTTTAATGTTTAATTGCTTCCTCCTTATTGTGGGTAGAAAGAGCTTTTTTCGTAATGATGGGGAAACATAACTTAGCTGAAAACAACTATCAAAAAGAAGAAGACATCTCAGTGTCCTATCCTTATTTTTATCAGTAACCATGGCAGTTTGCAATAATACATTTTTAGATTTTAATGGTTCAGTAACAGCAACAGATGTCAATTGATTGTTTGATTCTTTGTTATCATCGTTATGTGAAGGAAACTTTTTAAAACACATAGACACATGATGTTTACCTGAGCACTCAAAACATGTGATTCTAGAATGATAATCCTTAGCCTTTTTTCTCTTAAAATTTTTCTTCTAGAAATTATATTTGTCACAGTTTTACAATTTTCATTTTTTGTGATTTTTACTACAAAAAATTCATTCTAACTCGTATTTTGGCTTAAAAGAAGCACTAGAATGTAGTACTTATGCTGTTGAAGGATTAAAATGACCCTCTCTACCTGATTGTGATTTTTCCGTAGCTTGTAATTCAGATTTTAAATCTTTTAAAACATACTTTATGTCACAGTTATAACAGGAATTAATGTTTCTAGCAATTGTTAAATTTAATTCATCTGGAATTTGTTGCACTATAATAGGTATTAGCAAAGGTCCGTACATAGTTGAATCAATACCTAAATTTTTCAAACTTTTAATTTGAACATCTATAATGTTTACATGTCTTCATAAAAAAATATTGCCAATACTTTGCATTATCTCTACAGATAGGAGTGACTTCATATGTGTTGAAATTAAAAGTTGTTTATCATTAAATCTTTCCTTAGGCAGTTCTAATGATGTATGATAGTTGTCATTTATTACACCTAAACCTGAAATTGTTTTTAAAGTTTTTCCCTCAAGTAAATTTCGTAAAAATTTAGGCTTTTTTATTGCGGAAAGGTCAATATTATTATGAATGCCACAATCAAAATTTTCGTAAAAAGTTTGCCATTCTTCCGGAATCCCATTAAAGGTACTTAATTTTAAAGCTGGAAGTTTAATATTATTATTTGCAAAAGTTTTTATACTGCTAGATAGTGCGTCATTGTTAAACTTATAAATATTATCATTAAATTTTCAATTAATTTTAGATTCTTTTTAAAATATAAAGAAAATTCAGTATCTAATTCCTCTTCTATTTGTAATTCTTCATCATCTTCAATTATATTAATCAAATCATTACCAATTGCTTCAACCTTATTATATTTTTCAATTAAAATTTCTTTAAAATTAGTTCTTCGAACGAGTAACTATCTTGGCTAAAATTAGCAAAAATGAGTTTTTAGTGACCGTAATGGTACGAATACGTCGTTTCTCAGCAACACTTGACATTATAAAAAAATCAATATGAATGTCAACAACAAATAATGTTAACTTTAAAAACTATGGTTATTCTGACATAAACACAAATTATTCACAAATATATATATATCTTTTTTTAATGCTAATAAAAATATGTGCATTAAATAATCTCATAATACGGATTAACCACAAAAACAAGTACAATGTCAATAAGTACGTAACTTTAACTTTCTTTTTACAACTTCTTCAAATTTCTTTGAATTGACAACAAAAATTAACTGATAACTTCAGGATCAGCAAAAAAAATAAGATCTCCGTGGGCTCCAAAATATTAAGTATTTTAGTTAATAAACTGTTTACGTAATTAAAAGACTTATTTAGTTATAATCATTTATTATGAATAATAAGAAGCATTGATGCAAAATATACTTAAGAAGTTATATTAACTGAGTAACTCAACTAAGTAATTCAACTAAGTGAGTAATATAAACTAAAAGCATGGCGAAATATGCAATGCAAATCGAGAAACAGTCTAAACCAATGGATTATTCGTGTGAAGCCAAATAGACTTCAACTAACTGTATTACTATCGTGTATACCAATATTATTACCAAAAATTAGAAAAATCTTAAAAAAAGCAGGTAAAAGCGCAGTCTCATAATCTAGTACAAATAGTATATCTTTGCCAACTTCACGCAACAAAACAAAACTACCGTCGAATACCTATCCTGAAGTATACCTAATAGAATGCGAGTGTGAACAAAAATACATCAGTGAAACAAAAATGAAAATAGCAATTAAACAAAACAACACTAAAAAAATATTTTTAAAAAAAATTGGAACAATCAGCAATTGGGCTACACAAAAATTATATGTCCTTGTAACATAAAATAGGATCAAGTAAAAGCAATAATAACTTTAAAACATTGTAAGAAATGTTTGAGAAGCATTCAAAATTCAGGTTAAGAAATGTGGAAATAAGAACGATGGTATGAACTTATATAATAGTTAGTATGTAAAAACGCAACTCTGGATATATATATATATATATATATATATATATATATATATATATATATATATATATATATATATATATATATATATATATATATATATATATATATATATATATATATATATATATAAATATATATATATATATATAAATATATATATATATATATATATATATATATATATATATATATATATATATATATATATATATATATATATATATATATATATATATATATATATATATATGTATGTATATATATATATATATATATATATATATATATATATATATATATATATATATATATATATATATATACATATATACATACATAAACATTTATAAATATATATACATATTTAAACAATTTTAAAAAATGTATTCTACAAAATAGAGTGCTCAATGTTTTTGAATGAACAGAGCAATTATAAATTAGTAGAAAATCACTTAACAAAGAAGAAAAAAAAAAAAAAAATTAATATTTAACTTTATATAAATAAATATAAATATATTAATATATATAAAAGATTATTTTAATATTTAACTTTATAAAGATAAATATAAATATATTAATATATATAAAAGATTATTTTAATATTTAACTTTATAAAGATAAATATATATATATATATATATATATATATATATATATATATATATATATATATATATATATATATATATATATATATATATATATATATATATATATATATATATGTATATATGTATATATATATATATATATATATATATATATATATATATATATATATATATATATATATATATGTATACATATATATATTTATACATATATAAATATATATATATATATATACATATATATATATATATATATATATATATATATATATATATATATATATATATATATATATATATATATATATATATATATATATATATTATTATAGTAATTGTCATAATTGTTTTTGAAACGATCAACTGAATTCGCAGCAACTACCGAAGCAGGCAAAGCGTTCCATGATGACACCACTCGGTTTCTAAAAAAGTTATGTCTTTGAAAGTTTTTCGATAATTCTCAATCAATTTTATGCTTGACACCACGAAGATGACTTGCAGGACCATCACATAGGAGTGCACTTGCTCTGTTAATCTGCTGTTGCCAGTTAACAATATTTAATTTTTTATAAATTTTAAAAAATTGAATTACATCTCCTCTTGTTTTACGAGACCAAGATATGCTAATCGTTTCTTGTAATTCAAGCTGCAAATTTGTGGAACAAGTTTGGTAGCTCTTCGTTGGACCGACTCTAACTTTTTAATGTCCTTTAGAAGAAAAGGGCACCAAATTGGTGCACAGTACTCCAATATCGGTCTTACATATGCTGTATAGAGCTTCACGAACATAGTTTAATTCCATTTTTTTAAAGTTCTTTTGAGTATCACAAGTATAGAATTAGCTTTGAGAGTGGCATCACTAATCTGATCTGACCATTTCAGTTTATTATGTATCAGAACACCCTATGTTCTTTCAACGGATACATCTTCAATAGGAATTTGACTGCTATTTTTATCTAACACTGTCAAGGGGACATTGATGTCTGTGGAACCACCACGGAACTTTAGAAGCTTGCATTTATTTATGCTAAGTTCCATGCACCAAAGTCTTGACCAATTACATATCATATCAATATCATTTTGAACTAAAACCAAGTCCGTAACTGTTTTTAATTTGACAACCAACTGGCTATTATCAGCAAAGAATTTGCAATTATTTTTGACTAATTCTGGCATGTTGTTAATATAGATCAAAAAAAGAAGAGGTCCTATGACTGATCCTTGAGGTACATTATTATGGACATCCTTCCGGTCGGAAGAGAAATTTCCTAGAACAACCCCCTGTTTCCTATTTTCAAATCTTTAAGCCAGGCAAGAATATTATTGCCAAAACCATAGCCAGCCAGTTTGTGATAAAGCAGAAGATATGATACACGATCAAAAGCCTTGGCAAAATCTAACAACTGAGCAATGCAGCACAGTTGTCACTTTAAGCTTTGGTAATCCATTACTTCAAGAAGATTTGTGACACACGATCTAGATTTGACAAAACCGTGTTGATGGCAAGATAATAGATTATGCTTAACTAGGTGTTCATTCATAACATCACGCATTATTTTCTCTATTACTTTTCCAATAGCTGAGGTGAGGGAAATAGGCCTGTAATTTCGAGGATCAGTACGCTGACCTTTTTAAATATTGGTTTTATATTATTATAATATTATAAGAGGTCAAGAGGTCGTTCTCGAACATGCTACTATATGGATATATATATATATATATATATATATATATATATATATATATATATATATATATATATATATATATATATATATATATATATATATATATATATATATATATATAAATATATATATATATATATATATATATATATATAAATATATATATATATATATATATATATATATATATATATATATATATATATATATATATATATATATATATATATATATATATATATATATATATATATATCCAAATAGCAGCATGTTTAAGAACAGATTTTACATTCAAATGGATACTTACAAGGACATTAGCAGAGTCGGGGACAATTTAGTGTACCCAATAATTTTTTGTCCTCATAAGTGGCGTTTTTTTTGTAAAAAAACGTCCCTGTAAATAATTTTTATGCAAAAAGAAAAAGTACATACATCGACTGAAAAATAGCCTGACTCCCAAGGAAGTGCTACTACATTGACTGAGGGTTTGGTTCGGCCAAGCAGCAAGGTCAGGCATAGAGTTAGGGTTAGGGATAGGGTTAGGATTAGTTATTTTAATGTAAATAATCGTTTTGTAAATATATATATATATATATATATATATATATATATATATATATATATATATATATATATATATATATATATATTATATATATATATATATATATATATATATATATATATATATATATATATAAGTATATATATATATATAAGTATATAAAATATAACAGATAATAATTAAATAAAAATAAGAAAAAGGTTAATAAAAAATAAATTTTTTTTACGAAAATAATAAATTTAAAAATGAATAAATAAAAATTGACATCATATAAAAAAAATAAAGAAAGAACATATATGAAAAATATAGAAAAAATAGAGCAATAAAAGTTGCAAATAACAGGAGAAAAAAAAAGTACACGTAAATCAAGCACTAGAAGTGTAATATATATATATATATATATATATATATATATATATATATATATATATATATATATATATATATATATATATTACACTTCTAGTGCTTGATTTACAGGTACTTTTTACTTTTAAGTAA
>NC_061170.1:1113303-1184657 GCF_022113875.1 Hydra vulgaris
GATTGAACAATAGACGTAACCATGCGCATTTAAAGTTAAAAGTTAACTGGAAGAATTATATTAAGATTAGTTTTAATTTTCAACAAATACGAGTAATCAAAAAAGTTGGTGTTATCCATTTCTGACACAAAAAAAAGTGTGGCAAGGTAAATGTTTCTATATATATACATTTTATTGGGTAATACCATTCTTAAAAATAGCATAGCATTCATAGCATTCCTTTTAAACTTATTTTTAATCAAGATAATAAACAAGTTAAAACAGTAACTGGTCGTATAGGTCAGAGTACTTTTTCTAAAAAATGAATTGATGGATTAGCTTTCAAAAAAGTTGAGAAATTATAAATGCAATTCAGTCTTTTCTCATGCAAGAGCGGCATCTTATTTTTTTTTTTTTTTTTTTAATTCACCTCCTCAAGGCCGAAAAGGCCACTACAGACGAGGAGGCTACTTATTTCTGGCTGAAACCCTCTTTCAACTCTATAACTCCGAAACACGAACCTTGACGAACAAGGCCGCTGCGCGGAGAAACGAGTTGAGCGCGGTACTACCAGGGACGTGGTGGTTATTACATGCAAAACTATATTAGAGTAATTTTGGATATCTGAAAATCAATCAATAATATATTTTAGATTATAATTATTACATTTAAGGGTATGCTTTAAGAAATTTAAAATAATAAACACAATATTTATTTAAGAAAACTGATGTTTTTAAAGTTATAAAAATAACAAAAATAATAATGACAAGGTCAGGGGCACACAGAGTCTTTATGATGCACAGGGTATATCATTAAAAATTCACTAGATGGTCCGAACTCTACCACCTTAGAAATAACAATTTCAGCAATTATAAAAGTAAAATCTTAGGTTAGCCAGAATACTTTGTATAGATCACTTTGAATTCCTAAAAAAACTTTTCAGGGCTCGGTATGAAATTTTATTTTATTTTTTTACTAATACTAAGTTTATGTAAACCTAGAGTGTTGTTTTTATCAAATATTAAAACCAATAAAAATATTTTGCTTTTACTGCAAAAAATATTCAAAGCAACCCCATATGCAAGGTAACTTTGAATGATTAAGTAAATAAACATTATTCCTAATCCTTTGATTTAAACATTATTTTAAAGTTGTGTTTTGTAAGAGCCAATAATTAAAATATTGTCAATAGTGAAAAAAGGGCATATAAAAATATCAAAGTTTATTGTAACTTCCAACTTGATAGTAGTTGTTTGTAGCACTTTTTGGAAGTAAAGTTTAAAAAAAAAGGAAAAATCAGTTTAGCTCTTTTAAATTAGATATTAACTTCATGCTCTAAGATATTTTTAAATCATAATAATTTTTATCTTTAGACAACTCATTCTCAGACAGGATGTAAAACATTTGTTGGGACACCTTTTTATATAAGTCCTGAAGTTATCAATGCACAACAATGTGATAGTGAATATGGGAAAAAGTGTGATATATGGTATTTTTTTATTTTTTAAATCTCAACCTGAATGCAAATAGTTTAAATAAATATGTTTTAAAGGTGTTATGTTGATTTTACATTTTCTTAAGAGAGGGAATACAGATTTTTTTTATGAGTGGTGCCTGCTTTGTAATGCAATCTATAATGATATTTAGAATGAGATTATAATGCTACTTAGGATTAATTGAATATCATCCAACCAAAAGGTTTAAGGAGTCTGCTTTTATTTCAGTTATATATCTAAAATATATTTGATACAAATGTTGTTCGTATTTTAAATTTAACATTTCATACTTGACTTAACAACTCACTTAACAAAATGCGTTAAAAGTAAGGTAAGCAATCGAATATCAATTAAATACCCTATTTCTGTTCTGTATGAATCCACAAAAAATTTTAGCAAAATCTAGTCATTAAAATGTTTTGAAAAGCTTATAATTCAAAAAAAATGTTTAACATATTAAATTATTCTGAAAACTTTATTAATTGTGTCAGTTTATTCTGTTTAATGCTTTAGGATTCTTTTGAATATTTATTAGTAGCCATTTTTATATATAAATAACTAAATGTTTATATTTTTTATAAAGTATTTGAGCGTTTTAAGATAAAAACACTAATGTAAGTAAAAAATTTAAATAAATTTTATTTTAATGAGCATTAAATAATTTTATTGCTCATTAATATTTAAATTTACTGTTTCTAAAGTTTATTTTATTTATGATTTATAAATTTATAAGTAAATATTTATATAAACCCTTGTTAGTGTAAATTTTCATCTAATAAATATATTAGAGCCTTTTCACAATAAAACAGTAACTTTATAGATATAAAATAAAAAAACTAAATTAGATAAAAGCGAGAATTTTTTATCAGACCTTGGGCCTTAAGCCCAATGCGCTTGCTTGCTAAATAGAACCTTGGCAGTGAAATATGATTCTAGTCAATACCAAATTCAAAAAACAATATATCATGTTTTTAATTGTCTAGTCTTTTTAGCTAGTTTTTTTTAAAAGTGTAATTAGACTTATATTATTCTTTTTTTACATCAATATATCTTAAACTTGCATCAACATTTCTACCAAATACCATTTATGTTACAAAATGGAGTAACAAAAGATCATTTTTTATAAAATAAATTTTATATTTTAGTTGAAACAAAACAAATATAAAAAAGTTTATGCAGATTTCAAAGTTTTTCATACTCAATAAAAATAATATTTCAGTTCATGTAATTTAATACTGATAAAGTTTACAATAAGAACTTATACTTCATAATTACAATAAGAACTTATACTTCATAATTACCAAAATATTTATGATATATTACTTAAATAAAAAATTTATAATATATCATACCTTATACAAGTTATAATTACCCATCTATCAAATAAGATATTGTAATTATTACTGAGACGTGAAAGTCTAAAGTTTTAAAATTACATATCAATTATAATATTAAATTTAATTTATAATGAATAATTAAATTTAATATTAAATTTTTTTGTTATAATTTAACTTAAATTAATTTTTTTTTTTTTCGTCATTTGAATGAATAAATTAAAATAATTTTTCCTAATATCTGCAAACTACATCTTTTCAAATAATGATTTTTTACTTTTAAAAAGTTATAAAAATTTCTTTAAGCATAAGTTTAAGGAAAAAAGTAAATAATAGTGTTATATCCATACAAGAAGTAAATTTTTTCAATTATAAAACACCCTTTATAAGGCAAGGAGTGTCTAGTGAATAGTTGCTATGTTGTTGAATTAACCTAAAAAAAAAATTTTAACTTGATTGTTGAGATAAAAAAGTTTTACTATATATATATATATATCTACTAAAATCAAACTACAGCTAAAGCAATAACAAAATATGCACTGTTAATTACCTGAAACAGTTGGAAAAAAATTAAAAACCGGAAAACATAATAGTAATTAGCTTTCATAACTTTGAGATTACTTACAAAAATAGTTACAGTTTTTTTATGGAGGGTAAAGTAACTTTTAAGTTGTATAGCTTAATTAGAAACTTGAATTAACATTATTTTAATTTGTTATATAGAACTTTGTTTTTTCAAATTTGTATTATTTATAAATATTTTCATTAGTTTAAAGTAATCAAAATGATTATTTTAGTTCAAACAAAGTTTGGACTAAAATAATCATTTTGATTATTTTAGTCCAAACAATTTGGACCTTTTTACATACACCCCTGAGTAAAATTGTGTCAAGTTTTATATTAAATAAAATTCGGACTTCCCTTAGACATACACCCTGTCTAGTTTGTGTATTGTTTTACTAAACATAAAATATGGCCGTTGATTTAGTTCAAAATGTTGCTTATTTGGCAAGTTTGTATAGCACTTTGTAGAAAAAGTCCGTTGGAGAATAAAATTAGTTCCTTTAAAATTAGACAACCAAATATTATATTGTGTCGAATTTTGATATCACCTATCCTTTGGATACAAAAATAGAAGAGAGAGAGTTATTACAAGAAGAAGTATATAATTGCATCAATAAAAATTGATCGTTCTTCCTTGATTTTCTTAGATAATTAAGCATTTGTGGCAAAAAATTAGAATGTTTATATCCAATTTTTAGACTTATTAGGTATAAATTTTTATTTAGTTAAGTTGTTTATCCTTAATGAGAAATATGAGAACTGTTATTCCCTTAGTTAGCAAAGAGCCATATTTCTTAAACTATGAATAAATTTTATATGGTTTTACTGCCCTTTTCTACACAATCAGTGCGTTTTTTTAGTACTAAAAATTCCAATATAAACGCAAAGGAAAAGCTTGTCTGTTTCATGTTTTAATAAATGCTATTACTAATTTTTCTTTCGGTTTTATGAATTGTGATATCATGGCACGGATACTTTACAAAAGTTTTTTATTCCTGTGGTTTTTAGTCGTGAAAAATGTCTTTAAATATCAATAGAACATTTAATCGTGCAACCTCTGCTACTTCTACTGAAGTTAACAACAAGTTTTGATTATTGTTGCATTGTGTATAGCAAGACATGTTTTTAATATAACTTTTTTATTCCACGGTTTTGCAAACAAGTAATAATAATGCGTTTTATAGATTAAATCTCATTTAAGCATTAAAAACTTGTCTCTTATCTTTGAAATAATAGTATTCAATACTTTGTGAAATCTATCTTTGTGAAAACATTATTTTGTATTGTACAGTTATTACAATATTTTTTTGACACACGGTAAGTATTATTAAAGTTTATTTATGATTTAAAGTTATTTATAAAATTTAAACAGCAAAATCTTGTATTTAAAAATATTATACATCACGTCAAATGTCTATTTTCAAAAAAACATTTTTTTTTTGTAATCATTTTTTAGTAATAACTGTAATTAGCGATGTTATAAGTCATTTAAAGAGTTATTTAAGTATTATTATAAAATATACTCAATCCGGTTTAAACTAAAAAAAAATAGGGAGTGCCTGGGTCATATTTTTTTATGAATTTACCCAAAAAAATTCCTATAAACGCCCCTGTAAGATGTAGTTTAAATTTTGTAATGTTTTCTTTTTTTTTTTAATCGATGAAATCAATGATTATTAGAAAACAAACAAACAAAAAGTACAAATATCAAAAGTGGCGCTATAATATAACATACTTTAAGGTGTACTATTTTTTAGGTAAAAGTTTTTTGTTTTGTTTTATAATTTTTATTAAAAGTTAGGTTATTATTTTTGTTATTGTTTGTTATGAGAAATTGTCTAAATAAATATTCATGCTATTGCAAGAATATTTATTTAGACAATTTATTAAGAATATTTATTGTTTAATGAAAACGAACAACTATGTTAAATATTAAAGTAAAAGTCAACGTCTGAGTAGACGTTGACTTTTACTTTTATATTTAACATAGTTAAATACTAAAGTAAAAGTTAACGTAGACATAATTCTACAATCAAAATTAAAAGCATATGTGTTTATGGCGCTACTTGGTTTAACTACGCTAAATTATTAAACTCATCTGAACTAATATTAAATGAAAGCGAACAACTTTGTTGAATATTAAAGTAGAAGTAAACGCCTGACCAATAGAAAATTCTTTACACTCAAAATTTAAGCACATGTGTTTGTGGCTTTATTTGTTATTTCTGAGTTTGTGATAATTTTAATAATGATTTTAAGATCAGAAAATAATAAATCCATTTTTACTCTAAAATAGAAAAAGCGTTATATATATGTAGATTTTAACAAAATAAAATTAAATAATTTTTTTTATTTACTTTTTTTTATTTATTTATTTATTTTTTTTTTTTTTGTATTCTGACTTAAATTATAGTTACTATAAAAAAATTATTATAAAACTTAGTGATATTATATCCAAACATTATTATAAAATCATAAACATGTTTTCACAAAAGTAATTTATGATACATATCACACATATTTATAATATATATCACAAAGATATTTATGATATATTATTATTATTATGTTGTTTAAAATTTTTTTATATCCTTCTTTATTATTATTTTTTTCAAAGAAGGAGGGGAGGGGGGGAAGAAGGGAAGCGGGGATATAATATAAAATTTTGTACGATCTAATTAAGTTAATGCATGTTAGTAGTAGGAAAAGGAGAGTTCTGGGCCATTTTCATTTTCAACCATATTTTCAACCATAAATTAATATTAATTTAGGGTTCAATGTTAACCATATTGTGTATAAATTATTTCAACAAGAAATATTTTTTTATTTTAAAAAATTGATTTTTTAAAATAAGTGTTAATTTTTATTTCTTGTTATGAAATATTACGAAAAATTCTTGCATGACGTCATAGGTCACGTGACTTTTTCTAATAATAAATATTATCTGGTGTTTTTAACTTTTCTTCTTCTAATCTTTCCTTTTCTAACTTTTCATATTGTAATTTAAATTTATTTTGTAAATAACGAGCTAAACTTAATCTTCTTTTATAACTTCCTAATTTAATATCTTTACTTGTACAATCCATTTTTTCAATTTTTTTTCTTGCTTCTTATTTATACCCTAATTCATGTAAATAATTAATAATTTCAATAATTCCATTTTCTGCAGCGCAATTAATTGCAAATTCATCACATTTATACCCTAATTCATGCAAGTATTTTACTACTTCAATATGACTATGTTCTACAGCACAATTAATTGCCCATTCAGAACCTTTATACCCTAATTCATGTAAATATTTTATTACTTCAAGATGATCATTAAATACAGCAAAATTAATTGCCCATTCTGTTCCTCTGTATCCAATAGAATGTAAATATTTAATTACTTTAAGATGTTCATTTAAAGCAGCATTATCAATTGCATTTTCTGTTCCTCTATATCCTATAGAATGTAAATATTTAATTACTTTAAGATGTCCATTTAAAGCAGCATTATCAATTGCATTTTCTGTACCTTTATACCCTAATTCATGTAAATATTTAATTACTTCAAGATTTCCATTTTTAGCAGCATTTTCAAAAGCATAACTAATTGCCCATTCAGAACCTTTATACCCTAATTCATGTAAATATTTAATAATATTTAAATTTCCTTCTTTAGCAGCATAAACAGTTGCATCTTCTGTTCCTCTATATCCTAATGAATCTAAATATTTTAGTACTTCGAGATTTCCTCCTTTTGCAGCAAAATTAACTGCATCTTCTGTTCCTTTTTCTCCAAATCGAATTAATAATTGAATTAAATAAAGTTTACCTATTTTTGCAGCGAAATCAACCTTATTACCTTTTTTATACCCATATTGTTTTAATAATGTAGTAATATAATATACCTGAGTTGAAGGTTTTATTAAAAAATTATTATTCTCAATATTATTTTCTAATTCCATTCTTTTTTATATATACAAGAAAATTATTTAACTCATTTTCAATTTTTTTATTTTTTTAATGCGCATGCGCTGAGATTTACTTAAGCATAGTAGCGCTTATGCGTAGTAGTAGCATTGCTTAACTTTATCACTACTAGAATTTATATTCACTACGTGTATCAAAAGTTTAAATATATCCATTTTTAACAGCTAAATTATTATACAATTCTGAACCTTTATACCCTAATTCATGTAAATATTTAATAATTTCAAGGTTACCATTTTCTACTGCACAATTAAATGCATAATCTGTACCTTTACCTTTATATCTTAACGAATGTAAATATTTAATAATTTCAATATTTCCACTTTCAACAGCAGAATAAATTGTCCATTCATTTCCTTTATACTTTAATTCATGCAAGTATTTTACTACTTCAAGGTGATCATTTTCTGCAGCGTAATTAATTGTCATTTCATTTCCTTTATACCCTAATTCATGCAAGTATTTTAATATTTCAAGGTTTCCTTTTTTTGCAGCACAATTAATTTTCCATCCATCATCATCTATTGCATCTTCTGTACGTTTATATCCTAATTCATGTAAATATTTTAATATTTCAAGTTGACCATTTTCTGCAGCTTTATCTATTGCATCATCTATTGCATCTTCTATATCTTCTATATCTTCTATATCTTTATAACCTAATTCATGTAAATATTTTAATATTTTAATGCGACTATTTTCATCTTCTTCATCTTCATCATCTTCTTCAGTCATTTCAATATCATCACTATATTCAGTAGTTTCTGTAATTTCAGTAACTTCAGTAGTAGTAACTGTAGTAACTTCAGAATCTTCAGTCATTTCAATATCATGAGTATTAATATTTAATTTTTCTTCTATTAACCTTAATCTTTCATCTATTAATTTTAATAATTCTTAAATTTTATTTTCCATTCTTTTATATACATAAGAAATTTATTTAATTCATTTTCAATTTTTTGATTTAAAATATTTTTACAAATAATAAAAAATAAAAAATGAATGATGATGAAATTAATGAAATATCTGAATTTCAAAAAGAATTTAAACTTTTTGAAGAAATATTAAAATTTGAATTTGAAGAATCAGATTCTGAAGATAACACTTATTATACATCTGATGAAGCTACTTATTTTACATCTGATGATGAAGATGAAGTTAAAGAAAAACCTATAGTTCCAATTCCTTTAAAAACAGTTCAAATCATGGAACTGCATAAAGATAAGCTGAAATGGATTAATTATATTCCAACTTATAATGTTATTAATGATGATTATCCTGCTATAGATAATACTTCTTTTAAAAAACATTATAAAAAAAGAAAATTTAGTTTTGAAAAACCATTTAATGTAGATATTAATTTTACTGAAGACGGAAAACCTTCAACAATTCATTTTGTAGAGAAACTACCCATTTTCTGTAAAAATATTTTAAAAGATAATTATTGTCATTTTGAAAATAGATGTAAATACAATCATGATATTCCTTATTGTAATACTGTAAAAGAAAGACTCATATGCACTAAATCTTCATGTCAATATAGGCATATTCATATTTGCTATGAATACCCTAAATGTAAGAATAAAAAGTGTAGATTGTTTCATCCTAAAAAGTCAGAATTATTAAAATTAAGAAAAGCTAAAACTAAATTATGTAAATATATTCTTGATAAAAAAGAATGTAAAAATATAAATTGCAAATATGCTCATTCTTTTAAAGAAATTGAAGAAAATGTAGAAATTTGTCATTATACTCCATGTAAATTAGTAGAGAGTAAATTAAAGAAAAATAAAAAAGGAGAAAAAATATTAATATATAAAAATGTTAATAATAATAAAAAGTGTAATTTTTTACATCAAGGTGAAAGCATTTTAAATTATATTGCTAGAACTTTAAAAACAAAATAGATATGAGGATTACAGAGTGATTTAAAAAAAATCTTTACATTTATAAAATGTATAATAGTAGAATGTTTTTATATTATGAAAAGCATGAACAATATAGAATAACTTTTAATATTAATTCAGATTTAGAACATAGAGCAATAAATGATAGACATATTAAAGTATTCGCACAAGAAGATTTTACAGTAAAATCAAATTCATATGAAAACATTTCTTTAATGTGTGGAGTTGAAATAGATAAAGGACATGTAATGATTTCACTTGCAGAAAATTATAAACCATCACTAAATTTACTAAATTCTGTTGTAATAGAGTCTACTGATGATATTAAAATAACTTTATATAATTACGATAAAAAAGATATAAACATTAAAAAAGGAGATTTGTTATGTTGTATATCAACTTATAATGGTGTTTTAAATGCAAATTATATATCACATAGAGATGCTTTAGAACATGTTAAAGAAGAACAAGTTAGACCACATAATGACTCAGGAACTAAACAGAAAAGTGATAAAGAATCTGTAAAATCTTTATTATCAAGTATAGGAGAAGTAATTAAAGAAACTATATATGATGAAGATAAAACTATATTTGATTTTGGTAAAAAGTGATTTAGCGAAGCATTGATCACAAAAGTGATTTAAAACAAATTTTTCTTTATAGAAAAAAGAAATGCTATGTAATAATGGATATAATAATGAATGTAAGCAGCTTTATCCAGATCTAAACCAGTTTTCAGAAAATCCATCTGCACCACCGCAATCTATAGATCATAACTTTAGATTACAAAAGATTAGTGAAATTCAAGATAAAATAGAATGTGAAAGGAAAAGAAGAGAGATTTTAAGTAAAAAATATCACAGAGCTTCAAGAATCATTTCAGCAGTTGATAATACATTACTAGCAAGCACTATGACATTAGGAGCTGTTGGTATTGGTTTTTTAACAACAATAGTTGGTACACCAGTAGCTATTGCATGTGAAGGTGCAGCATTAGGTATGGGTGTATTATCACTAATAGGATCACAAGCTATTAAAAAATTAACAATTAAAGCAGAAAAGCATGAAAAGATTAAAGTACTAGCTGATGCAAAACTAAATACAATAAGTAGTCTTATTTCTAAAGCTATATCAGATCAATATATTGATGATGCAGAATTTAATATGATACTTTCAGAACTTGAAAAGTTTCAAGCTATGACTGAACAAATTAGAACAAAATCTAAGAATGATATAGATGAACAGACTAAAGAGTCAATATTTAATAAAGGAATAGAAAAAGGCAAAAGTGATGTCATTGAAGTGTTAAATATGAGATTTAACAAAAATCAGAATATAGGAGTGATGAATAATACTCTTAAGAATTAAATAAAAAAACATATATTATGTATTTACTTGAACATATATTATGTATTAAAAACATAATATATGTTGATTTTAATCCTTTTAGGGATCTGATAATCACATTGTGATTTAAAAAAATTATTGCTTATATAAAAATGTATGCAAAAGCTACAGATATTGATGCAAGATTAAAAATAGCAAAAGAACTTGAGGGTTTAAAGAAAAGTGTATATCAAGATTCTATTAATGAAAAGTTAGGCTATGATGCTTTACAGACTAACTTGGAAAAAATGTACAAACCAATAATAGATAGTCAATCTGGAATAAAAGAAGGTATATCTAAATTAGAAAATAAAGCTAATCAAATAGCAAATACTTTTTCAAATTATCCTGCTTTACTAGATTCTGAAACTAAAGCAATCATGCCACCTGAAGTTGTAGATAACATGAGATTAGGACCTATCGCAACAGAATATTTAAAGTTATATACTACTAAAAATAGTAAAAAAATATCAGATGACATATTTGGTATACATTACAATGAAGGTAATGAAAAATTTTACATTGGTAAAAAACCAATAACTATTGAAGGTAATGATATAATTATTGAAGGTAAAAAATACACTGGTACACCTGGTCTTTGGGAAATCATAGTAAAATCTCATCCTGTTAGATATACTAACGATGATCGTAATAAGTATAAAGAAATTTTAAATCAAACAGATGCAATTCGCTCTGATTTAAATTTAGCTAAACCAAGATCATCTAAAGGTTATAAGTACACTAATGTAATAAAACCTATTTGGGAAGAGATGATTGGAAAGTCTGGAAAAGGAGTTGTCATTCTTCCTAGTGATCCAAATGCACTATTTGATATGCTTAAATTACGCTTAGCTGGTTTACAAGCAGGAAATACTGGAACAAGAAATGAGATTGTTGCTATTTGTGATGAGTTGTTACGACAGGGGCAAATAGATGATGATGAGTATAAAGCATTACAGAAAGCAATAACTTAAAGTGAATTAAAAAAATAATTTTATATATAAAAAATGACAAAATACTATGATACTCTTATCAATCTTTCAGATACTCAGAAAGAGAAAATTAAAAAAGCAATTGAATCTGATACTAATGCTATTATAAAACTATCATATGAAGATCTAAATGGTGAACATAAAATAGCTTTAACAGAGTCACAAATAAACAGAATGGAAGCAGCCTATTCAAAAAACAAGGGTATAACACTTTCACTGAGTAGAGCACAACTTAAACATAATGCTAAAAAAAATGGTGGATTTCTGCCTTTACTAGGATTAGCTGGATTAATTGGAAGTGTAATTGCAAAAGCTGCTCCGGTTATAGCAACAGCAGCATTAACAGGAGTAGGTGCAGCTGCTGGACATGCTGTAGTTAATAAAATTGCTGGAAATGGTATTATTTATGGAAAAAAGAATGGTTATGGATATAAAATTAGAAAAGTAGGAAAAGGAGTATTTTTAAACCCATGGAATGGTAGTTATAATTATTTAGATGGATATTATTCTAAAAATGGAAATGAATATTCATCAGTAGGTAGAGGATTGTTATTAGGAGAAAATTCTCCATTTAAGAATATACCCTTCTTAGGTCTTCTTCTTTAGATCACTTCGTGATCCAGGCTTTGCTAAATCTTATAATATATATTTTTTAAAAAATATATATTTATCGATTCCACAATGAAGTTGGATAATAAAATAAATCTAATCCACTTCTATACTTTCCATTTAATAGATCAGAAGACAAATCTATAACAACAAATCCATGCTTTTTTGACCAAGCTTCATTACAAAACTTTTTAAATTCATCTAATTTCATATCATTTGAAACATGGTCATTATAAATATGATTTACATTTTTAGAATCTTGTTTAAACAAGCAAATAAAATTTGCATTTTCTCTTATCGTTCTCCTAGGCAACTCAAAATAATTTTGTGCCAAGTAGAAACAATCTACATTGCTATGTCTTCCTCTTATATAGTACTTTTCACACTTGTTTTGTTTTGTTAATTGTAAATCATCAAATATCATTAAATTATTTTTAATACAGTTAAGATTTTCAGGTTCTGGTACATCATCTGCTGTTTCAAAAAATTTACACTCTATATCTGTTTTATCTTTTAAATTTCTTGAAATGTCTTTAATAACAAACTCTGGATTTACATTGTTTTTATTTATTTGATCTTGCAACTCAAATAGTTTAAGAATAACTTCTTTTGGTAATTTATTTTCAAAAGAATTTTTTAATATTTTGTATTCAGGTTGAAAAAGAGATTTTCCAAAAACTTGTAAATTATTATAGTCTAACCAACCAGGTCTTAATAGCAAGTTTAATAATAATGTTGTTTTTCCACAACCTGATTTTCCAACAATAATCCCTCTTATACTTTTAGGTAATAACTTGTTATTTTGACGTTTACTTTTATTTACATTCCATGATAAATCTATAATTTCCATTTTTTATTTACGAAAAGTATTTTTTAAATTAAATAAATTAAAATACATATATAAAAAATGTATTGCGTTAAATGTAAAAACAAAACAGATACACTCAACTTACAACATGCTGTGAGTAAAAACAAAAGAAATATGCAATGTGGAAATTGTGCAATCTGCGGAACAAGAAAATGTCAATTTACAAAAGAAGCTAAAAAAGGAGGTGATTTTATAGAATCTATTAATAAATTTACAAGTAATAGAAAATTACCTTTGCAAAAGTTTCCAGGTGAAATGCATATACCAGGTATGAACTTTGCAGGACCTGGTACTAATTTAGATGAAAGATTAACTTCTACTGAGATGCCTAAAGAATGGAGCATGCCTGTAGATAGAGTTGATAAAACAGCTTATATTCATGATCTTGCTTATAAACATTTTCCAGATAAAGAGAATAGAAATTTAGCTGATAAAATAATGCTTGAACAAATGGATGCTATACCTAATCCTACACCTCGTGAAAAATTAGAAAGAAAGATTATAAAACCTATCATATCTGCTAAAGTAAGGTTTGGTATGGGAAATAAAGAACCAATAAGTATTAAAGAATTATGTCAAAAAAACTACCAACGCAGAGGAAAAAAAGCAAAAACCTGAAATGGACTGATGAACTTGCAAATGAACTTCATAAACCTGTTATAAAACATTTTAGAAAAAGAAAAGTAGTTGCAAATGGAATAGATGAAATATGGGCTGCTGATTTAGTTGATATGCAAGCTTATTCTAAATTTAATAATGGTATAAAATACTTGTTAATGGTTATTGATATATTTTCAAAGTATGGATGGATAATTCCATTGAAAAGTAAGACAGGAATTGAAGTTGCTAACGCATTTAATAAAATATTTAAAGATAGGAAATGCAATAAATTATGGGTTGATAAAGGTTTAGAATTTTATAATAAGCATGTTAAAGCATTAGGTGTTCATCTCTATTCAACTGAAAATGAAGAAAAAAGCTGTGTAGTTGAACGATGGAATAGAACAATGAAAGAGAAAATGTTCAAATACTTTTCTGCTAATTCTACTAGAAAATACATTGATGTTTTAGATGAAATGGTAAAACAATACAACAACACAAAGCATTCTTCAATTAAAATGACTCCAGTTGAAGCAAGCAATAAAAAGAATGAAAATAAAGTTTGGCTAAATTTAAATGGTAAAGTAATATCAGAGTCTCCTCATCCCAAGTTTACAATAGGTGATAAAGTAAGAATAATTAAAAAGAAAGGAGCGTTTGAAAAAGGATACACACCAAGATGGACTGAAGAAGTATTTACAGTATCACAAATTCAATACACAGATCCACCTACTTATAAAATAACTGATTATAATAATGAAGAAATACAAGGTACTTTTTATGAACAAGAACTTCAAAAAACAAGTCAAGAGATATTTAGAATTGAAAAAGTTATTAAAAAACAAGGTAATAAATCATTAGTAAAGTGGTATGGGTATCCTGATACTTTTAACTCATGGGTTGATAATACAGAATTGAAAAATATTTGACAAAGCCCGAATCACATAGTGATTTAAATTTTTTTTTACTATTAAAAAAATGAACAACTCAAATGTAAATGTGAATATATGTGTAACAGCTACTTCTGGTAATGCTAATACAAATACTACTGTAACAACAACAACTTCAAATTACAACTCTAGCAAATGATGTAAGATAAAATTTATATATTTTTACAAGAAAATTAAAAAAATTGAAAATGATATAAATAATTTTATTTTATATATAAAAAGAATGTCATATGTAGATATTGAAAATTTTGATGAAGCAAATTTATATGTAAAAGAAATAAAAAAATTTAATAAACCTGTTCAATATCAAAAAATAGTAATTGAATACAAATACTCTAACTTTTCAGAACCTTTAAGAGTAAAAACTCCAAAATCGTTATCATATGGAGTTTGTGAAAATAGAGACATGAAAACAAAAGAACTTACAGGATACTCAATTCCTTTTGTATGTGAAAATGATATATTTATTGCAATTATTGAAGCTATTGAAAAATTTTGTAGAAATAAAGTTATTGAAAATGAAGCAACGTTAAAAAAAGGGGGTATGAAAAGCTTAAATATTAACAACTTGAATATTTTAAAGTATAGAAATGATGATTTTAAGGCATCTCCAGTTATATATGCAAAAATACCAACAGATTATAAAAGTAAAAAGATGGATCAAGTATTCAGAAATAAAAATGGTGATATTTTAGGAGAAAGTCTTATTAAAAAAAGATGTGATGTTGTTGGATGCTTAGCAATTGAAGGTATATATATAGGATCAATGATTCAATCTATTCAAGTAAAATTATTAGATGCAGTTGTATCTAAAAATGAGTATAAGATAGAAAGATTTTATATTAAAGATGTAGACTTAGAAAGCGAAGATGAAGAGTAAATATTAATTTTATATATTAGCAAATAATATATAAAATGAGATTGCAAAACAATCTAGGTCTCTTTGATCTAAATAATTATTATAAGTATAAAAATGTATATTGAAATAGAAAAAAATAAACAAAATCCAGTTATAATTAAATTTGATGATATTATTAAACTTGATGAAAATAAAGAGTATGAAATGGCACTTGATAGATTTCAAACTATTCTCTATAGTGATTCAACTAAAAACAAAAAAGTATACATATTAAATAATCTTGTAGATGGAAAAATTGTATCTAATAATGGAAATGCTAAGAAAACGACTGTAATGTATTCATTTATACCTATTATTGTTTCTAAAAATTCAGTTATTAATGAACAACCGATATCTAAGAAATATTTTCCGTTAAAAACAAAATCCATTTCAGAAATGGAAATTGATATCATTGATAACTTTAATAAACCTATAGATTTTTATGAAAGTTATACCATAGAATTTCATATAAGAGAGAGAAAAAAGTAGATCCATATATAAATTTTTTTATATTGAAAACAATATAAAAAATTATGACATATATAAAATGTCAATAACAATACATATATCTTCAAACGATACTGTTATAAATACTAATATGGCAGTACCTATTGAACTAGATGCAGATAAAGAGTATGGAATAGCTCTTAAAAAATTAATGACTTATAATAGTTTTCCAAATATTATTGAAGGATTGAACAATACTATAAATATTACTATAGAAGCTAGTGATAATCCTGGTTTTCAACAAATTAAGATCCCAACAGGATCCTATGAACTTAGAAATATAAATGCAATTGTAACTAGATATGTAATGACTACTCTTAAAGATCAACTTACTAAATATAAAGAGTCTTTTAAAAATGTACCAAGCACAGATATTGAAAATTTTAAAAAAAAACAAAAGTATGATAGTATAAGACTTGATCCTACATCTATTATATTTGAAGCAAATTTTAATACTGAAAGATCACAGATTATTATTAATAAAAATAGCAATATTAGAATACAACTTGATAATGACTCTATAAAAGACCTTTTAGGTTTTAATAATAGAGATCGTGATGGTAATCTTATAACATTTGACTCATCAAAAGTATATATTTCAGATAAAGTAATAGATATAAATCATGTTAATACTATTAATGTAACAAATAGCCTTGTAACAGGATCAATTATAGATGGTAAATATTCAAATGTTATATATTCATTTTATCCATCTACGCCAGTGGGTTATAAAATTGTAGAAGTACCGAATAATCCAACTTATTATAGATTATTATCAAAAAAAATTTGGGATATGAAAACAACAATAATGGATCAAGATGGGCATATACTTACTTTACAAGGAGAGCCGATAAGTATTGAATATGAAATAAAAGAAATTGTGTCAAAATGTAAATCAGAACATCTTTTAGAAAAACAAGTATCTCTTTTAGAAGAACAAAATGAACTTTTTAAAAAAAAATTAAGATAATCCCAAAGTGAATTAGATCCCAAAGGGATCCAGATTCATTTAAAATGAATTAAAAAATATATATAGTAAATAAAATGTTAGATATAAATAAAAAAGCATATACTCACAAGTATGTAGTAGGTGGAAGTGGAATATTTACAGATATAAGTAATGTGTATAATCAAGCAAAATCTTCTGATTTTTTTAGAGCATTATCTGGTATGAAAACAATGTTAACTAATCATTTTAATAAAAATGGACCAATAATTAAATAAGTCTCTTTGAGACCTAGATTCATTTAAAATGAATTAAAAAATATATAGTGTAAATAAAATGTTAGTTATAAATAATAAAGGATATACACACTAGTATGAAGTAGGTGGAAGTGGACTATTTACACCTTTTATAAATATGTTTAATAGGCAAGCACTAAGTAATGCACTTAATGCATCTCGTATTTTAGCTAGTAGAGCAGCTGCTACAGACTTGGGAAAAACTGCTGTAGATGCAGCAAAGTCAGCAGGGAAAGAACTTGCAACTTCTGCAATATCTACTGCTAAAGAAATTGTAATAAATAAAGGTAAAAAATTAATAGAAAATGTAAATAAATCATCAAAGATGACACCTGAAAATAAACAAGAACTTAAAAATTTAATAAATACTTTAGATAATAAATTAAATGAAGCAGTGCCAGATATTAGTAAAATCATGATGGGATCGTCAATAAAAAGTAAACTAGTTAGAATACAAGATTTAGTTAAAAAACATAAAGGCGATGGGCTTAGAATAATATAATTTTATAAATAGCATAAAGTGATTTAAAAAAATTATATTGTATATATAAAAATGGTAAAATCTGATATATTTAATATTACTGATAAATTGAGATTTGATGAGGAGATTAAAAAATATGAAGAATATGAATTTACACCTTCTGTTAATTCAAATTTAAATTTAGGAGAAATAAGAATTTTTATTGAAAACAGTGATTCTTTGTTTCATCCACATGAATCCTATTTAGAAATTGAAGGAAGACTTGTAAAAGCAGATGGAACTGCATATGCAAATACAGATGCAATAACACTAACACACAATGGACTTTTGCATTTATTTGAGAGAATTGAATATAGGTTCTATGATTCAGTCGTTGAATCAGTTAATTATCCAGGTATAGCAACTACAATGCTTGGAATGTTAAAATATCCAAATGACTTTCAACAATCAAAAGCAATGAATCAATTGTGGTATAAAGATAATATAACAACAGCAGATTTAGTTAATAATACGGGATTTTCAGCAAGACAGCAATTTATCATTCAAAAACCAACTACGAAAGGTTCATTTGAATTTAGTATTCCATTAAGACATATTTTTGGATTTTGTGATGATTATGATAAAGTTTTTTATGGATTAAAGCATGAACTTTTTCTGCTAAGAAGAAATGATGATAATGCAATTTTTAAAGCTGCTGGTGTAGCTGCAGGAAAAGTAAATATTACTAGAATATCATTAATGATGAGACGTGCAACTCCATCTGATGTAGCATATTTACAACTTGTTAAAATAATTAAATCACAAGAAACACTTGATATGGGATTTAGATCGAGGTTCTTAGATAGAACTAATGTTCCACAAAATACAACATTTGACTGGAGATTAGGATTAAGAACAACTGAAAAACCAAGATATATACTTGTTAGTTTTCAAACAAATAGAGAAGGAAATCAAGAACAAAATTCTTCAATATTTGATCATTGTGATTTGAAAAACATGTGGATTGAGCTTAATGAAGAAAGATATCCTGCTACTAATTATAGTTTATCATTTCCAAATATGAAAATTACTAGAGCATATAGACATGCATCCAATTTTGCTGAAGATTATTATAATATGTCTAATCTTATTAGTCTATGCAGTATCACTCCTTTAGATTATAGAGATTTATATCCTATTATGTATTTTGATGTAAGTAAACAATCAGAAAGAATGAAAGATTCAACAGTAGATATTAGACTTAAAGCAGAATTTAATACACCTGTTCCTGCAAATACTATAATATTTGCTCTCATCATTTCAGATAGAATAGCAAAATTTACTTCTAATGGAGATAGATTAAGATTTGAATATTAGGTTCTGAAAGAACTAATGCTTCGCTAAGTTACAAAGTAATCAATGCTAAGTAAAGAAAAATAATTATTTTTAAAAAAATATATATGCAATAAAAAAAAATACTATTATTAAATATTATTATAGAATGGGAAAAGCAGATCTCATTAGAGCAATTGATCAAGCAACTCCTATATTAGATATACCTATTCCAAATAATATTACACAAAATACTTTAGCACCTACACAATATGTTCCAGTTAGTTATATTAATACCATTAAGAACAAAGTGGGTTCATTATCTAATTGGATTATGGATTTTGTTCCTGTACACCTTAAAAAGACTGCAAATGATAAAATTAAATCAGTAAAGTCTGCTGTTTCTGATTTATATGGTTTAATTATAAGTAAAAAACCAATAATAGAATTTAAATTAACACAATCAGCTATTAAAAATGTAACTAAACAATTTTCAGCTGAAGGAGTTGAAAGAGCTGATGCTTTATCTTATATGAAATCAGCTAAAAATAATGTATTAAATATTTTAAATAGTAATAAAGAATCAAAAATCTATATTGTTCTTTCATGTGAAATGGAGCGTACTGATCTTAAAACAGGAGAAACTATAACAACTATTGCATCCTTTTCAACAAAAGCAGAAGTCGTGTTAGAGTCAACAGATTTAAATGAATTCTATGAAAGAGCTGAACAGAAAATTTTAGAATCCTTGTCAGCATTTCAACAATTAGGATCAAGTTGGAGATTTGTATCAGTTAAAAAAATGGATATAAATATCATTGAATATAAGCCTATTAAAGGTAAATCTTACATTCCTCTTCCTAAAAAGTTGGCAGCTAAAAAAGCAATTATTAATATGAAGAATGAAGAAGATAACGAATGCTTTAAGTGGTGTGTTGCTAGATTTTTTAATCCTAAAGATGATCATCCTGGAAGAGTAGATAAAGATTTAAAAGAACAAGCTAAAAAATTAAATTGGGAAAAAATAAAATTCCCAGTATCACTACAACAGATTACTCAATTTGAGAAAAATAATCAAGACATCAGTGTTAATGTCTATGGTTATGAAAATTCTGCTTATCCTTTAAGAATATCTGAAAACAAAAATAGGCAACATGAAATAGATTTATTACTCATTTCAAATGATGAAACTAATCACTATTGTTTAATAAAAAGTATAAGTAGACTACTTTCATCACTATCAAAACATAATGGTAAAAAACACTTTTGTAGAAATTGCTTACAATCATTTAGTACTGAAGAATCTTTATCAAAGCATCAATTGTATTGTGATACTCATGATTCAGTACGAATTGAACTTCCAAAACCAAATACAATGATTAAACTTAATCATTTTAAAAAATCTATGAGAGTGCCATTTGTAGTCTATGCAGACTTTGAAAGTTTTATAAAACCAATCAACACTTGTACGCCTAATCCAAATGAATCTTATACAAAGCAGTACCAAAAGCATACACCTAGTTCATTTTGTTACTATATTAAATGCTTTGATGAAAGTGTATATCAAAGTAAACTAGTCACATTCACTGCAAGTAATGAAGATGAAGATGTAGCACAAAAATTTGTTAATATGCTAGAAGAAGATGTAAAAAAGATTTACAACGATTATTTAAAATTTCCAAAAGATATGATAATTACTTGTAAAGACAAAGAAGAATTTGATAATGCAAAAGTATGTCACATTTGTGAAAAAGATCTTAATGAAGATAGAGTACGAGATCATTGCCATATTACTGGAAAATATAGAGGTGCTGCGCATAGGGATTGTAACTTACAATTTAAAATTCCAAAATTCATTCCAGTACTATTTCACAATTTATCTGGTTATGATTCTCACTTGTTCATAAAGAAATTGTCAGAAGGAGGAAAAATAAATTGCATTCCTAACAATGAAGAAAAGTATATCAGCTTTTCTAAAGAAATTAAACTTGATGAGTTTACGAATAAAAAAGGAAAAAAAGTTGAAATTAAGAGAGAGCTCCGTTTTCTCGATAGTTTTAAATTTATGGCTGCTAGTTTAGATAGTTTAACTAAAAATTTGTCAAAAGATCAATGTAAAAATATTAGTAGATACTATTCTGGAAATGAACTCAATTTATTGTTAAGAAAAGGTGTTTATCCTTATGAATGGGTTGACTCTATTGATAAATTAAATGAAACACAACTACCACCAAAAGAATCATTTTATTCAAGACTAAACGATGAAGGAATAAGTGATGAAGATTATTTACATGCTCAAACTGTATGGGAAAAGTTTCAATGTAAAACATTTAGAGATTATCATAATTTATATAACGAATCTGATGTATTATTACTAGCTGATGTCTTTGAAAATTTTAGAGATGTATGTTTTAACAATTACAAATTAGATCCTGCTTGGTACTATACAGCACCAGGATTAGCTTGGGACGCTGCGTTGAAAATAACTAAAGTTAAATTAGAGTTGCTAAGTGATTATGACATGATTCTTATGATTAAAGAAGGAATAAGAGGTGGTATTAGCATGATTTCTAACAGGTTAGGAATTGCTAATAATAAATATATGGAAAATTACACAAAGACTAATAAAATATATGAGTATAAAAGTAATATTAATGATAATAAATGGATTGATGAAATAATAGATAGAGGAATACAAGGCAAAAAAAATTTAAAATGGGAAATAAGTAAAACACCTCCAACACCTGGTTTTGAATGGTTAGATGAAATGATGTCAACGATCAAGCAGGGAATACAAAGTGGAAAACCTTGTAAATTAGAAAATATAAATAAAGTATCCGAGTCTACTAATAATTCTACTAGATTATTTGGATCTAAAAGATCTAATCACATTGGTGAAGAATATAATTCAAACAAGGAGTCAACATACATACAATATTTAGATGCAAACAATTTATATGGATGGGCAATGAGTAAACCCCTTCCAACACATGGATTTGAATGGATGAATGAAGAAGAATTAAAAAATTGGAAATCTACTTCTTGCATATTAGAAATCGATTTAGAATATCCTGAACACTTACATGATTTGCATAATGATTATCCTCTTGCTCCTGAAAGATTAAAAATAGACAAAGTTGAAAAATTAGTACCTAATTTAAATCACAAGAAAAATTATATCATACACTATGAAAACTTGAAACTGTATGAAAGATTAGGAATGAAAATAACAAAAATTCACAGAGGAATAAAGTTTGAAGAAAGTGCATGGTTGAGTAAATACATTGAACTCAATACAAATCTAAGAACAAAAGCTACATATGATTTTGAAAAAGACTTTTTTAAACTTATGAATAATTCAGTGTTTGGAAAAACAATGGAAAACATTGAAAACAGAGTTGATGTGAGATTGGTTTCTAAAAGAGAAGAAGCTATTAAATTAGCATCAAAACCAAATTATGAAAGTAGTACGATATTTGATGAAAATTTGATAGCTATTCATATGAAAAGAACAAAACTAAAATATAATAAGCCTATTTACTTGGGTATGTGTATTTTAGATTTGAGCAAAACACTAATGTACGAATTTCATAATGATTACATAAAAAATAAATATGGAGATAAAGCTAAACTATTATATACAGATACAGATTCATTAATCTATGAAATAAAAACAGAAGATTTTTATAAAGATATTTCTAATGATATTGAAAGTAAATTTGATACAAGTGAATTTAATAAAGATCATCCAGCTGTTCAAAATGGATTTAAAGTAGGTGTAAATAAGAAAGTAATAGGAATGTTTAAAGATGAATCAGCAGGAAAACAAATTACGGAATTTATAGGACTCAGATCAAAGTTGTATTCTTACAAAATAGATGAAGAAGATAAAAAGAGATGTAAAGGAGTAAAGAGAAATATAGTAAAAAATTATATTACACATGAAGATTATAAAGACTGCCTGCTTAGCAGGAGAAATCAGATGAGAAAAATGAATGTCATAAGATCTCATTTACATGATGTTTATACAGAAGAAATAAACAAAATAGCATTAAGTGCAGAAGATGATAAAAGAGTAATTCAAGAAGATGGTATTCACACATTAGCATATGGACATTATAAATTAAAAGAGAGTAAAACATTGGTTCCTTCGGAACTCAAACCCAACTTTTCATTTCAGATTGATTGGAATGAAAGTGATAGAATTGACAAACCTAACTTTTCATTTCAGATTGATTGGAAATAAACAGGCAAGCAGGCAAACACGCAGGTAAGTTATTTTTTATATCTTAAAAAGATCTAAAAAAATCTAAAACTATTAATAAAAATGGACAAACATATCAATGTTGAAGGAATTATATTGCCAAATGTACCCTTAACAAACTTTCAGTTAATAAAAGCAGCAAAAAAATTAAAAATTAAAAATTTTAGAGGTGTATTTGTAAGAGATGAATTACCTAAAAATACACAAAACAAAGAATGTGGAATATTAAATACTGGAGATTCAAGTACAAATGGATTTCATTGGATTTGTTGGTATAAAGATGGAGAAGAAAAATTAAGTTTTGACTCTTATGCACTACCACCTCCAGTTGAACTTGTTCAATATTTACACAGTCCTGTTTATTATAATAGTAAAAGAATTCAGTTTGGAGACACTTCTTTTTGCGGACACTTGTGCCTTTATGTATTAAAAAAGCTTGATGAAGGTGTTGATTTTCAAAGTATTGAAAATTCATTATATTGAATTAGCGAAGCAATAATCACAGAGTGATTTAAAAAAAATATGTATAGTATATAAAAATGAGTATGAATATAGCTGGTAGTAATTCATTATATGGTTACACAACAGATGGATTAAATATCAACATTAATGTTGGCAATACAGCCACTACTGATGTTGATTTAAATTCACATAAATTAATCAATGTAGCTGATCCTACAGATGCACAAGATGCAGCTACGAAAAATTATGTAGATAACAATCAAACTTCTAGTAGTGCATGTCTAAAATTAGATGGAACTAATAGTATGAGTGCTGATATAAATTTGAATTCACATAAATTGATCAACGTAGCTAATCCTACTAATGCACAAGATGCAGCTACAAAGTATTATGTAGATAATAATCAAACTTCTAGTAATTTATATCTAAGAACTGATGGTTATAATCCTGCAACTGCTAATATAAATTTAAATACAAATAAACTTATCAATGTAGCTAATCCTACTGATGCACAAGATGCAGTTACAAAGAGCTACGTTGATGATATGCAAAATCAAAGTTTAGATATCATTCCCAATACAAGTTTAATATGCCTTGGACAAAAATCTCAAGCATTCTATGCAACTCCAGGATCATATACCATTTTTAGCTATAGTGGTAGTTCAGGAATTCTAAAAAAACTGTGGATTGCATTTACAGGATCTACTATTGCACCTAATACTGTACCAGGTAACTTGTTTTTAAAAATATATGCTGACAATGTACTTTGCATAGGTAATGATTCTATTGTAACAGATGGTGTAGGTGTTAATAATACAGCTTTAGCTTGTGATTTATTAATTGCACCACTTGGTGGATCCTATTATGCAAACTCTTTACAAGGATGTAATGTATTTAGTACAAGTGCATTAGGAGGATATTTTACATTTGATCTTCCTTTTACATCAAGTTTGAATATACAATTATACAATAGAACAGGAAATTCAGTGACCTTTTGGTTACAACCTTTTATCACAAGAACTTCATCGTTACAAGCATTAACTAGTATTAATCCTCTAATACCTCGATCTATCTCATCTATTAAGTTGTACTCATCAACATTTAGATATGTAAATACAACTTATGGTAGTGAATATATGCTAATGAATGTTATGGATAATGGAAACGGAGTGTATTTGAAATACATAAGAATGCATGTTGTTGGAGGATCTGGAGACTGGTGAGAATCTAGAGTTCGCATCTATGATGGATATGGTGCTCCTACCAATACTAACTCTGTCATTCAACCTTGGACACCCTATAATAATAATGGATATACTACATTTTCTGGATATGATGTTAACAGTCGATGTATCTATGCTTCATCAGGTTTAGAAGATTTTTATCTCTCTTCATGGAATGGATCTAATGTAAGCTCATTTAATAATGAAGTATCAGGATTGTTGAATCAATCAACTAGTATAATTGGCCCATCAACTACAATTTCATTTTATAGAAACTTTAATTCATCTGAAAGTATGCCTAGCGTTGGTATAGGTAGAAGAATGGTTGTGACACTCAACTCTGGTGATGCACAAGTTGAACAATCTGGAAGCTATGCTGCACTGATAGGACAATGCTTCTACTATGCTTAAGTAAATCTCAGCGCATGCGCATTAAAAAAATAAAAAAATTGAAAATGAGTTAAATAATTTTCTTGTATATATAAAAAAGAATGGAAAACGAAATGCAAAACAAAATAATTAATCCAAAATATTTACACTTAAAAAAAGGATTAGAAAAAATGATTAAAGATTTAAAATTAAAATCTGAAAAATTAGAAAAAAAGAAAAAAGAAATAGAAGAATTAAAAAAGATTGAAAATGACATTCAAAAAGAAGTTGAAGAAATAGAAAATGACATTCAAAAAGAAGTTGAAGAAATAGAAAATATAACAAAAGAATTAAAACCAATAAAATCATTTTTAAAATGTTTTAAAAAAAGAAAAATAACTGTAAGTTTAGAAGGAGAAGAAATTACTAAAGATCAATTATTAATAGAAAATAAGAAAAAAGAAATAACTAATCCAGCATATTTAAACTTTAAAAAAAGATTAGAAGTAATAAATGAAGATTTAAAATTCAAATCTGAAAAATTCAGTAAAGAAACAAATACACAATTAGGATCAGAACTAAAATCAAAATTAGAATACATAAAGTTAATAATAAATAATTTATATAAACATATTGATAAAAAAGAATTATTAGAATTACTGAGACCGGAATTATTAATATTAGAGAGTGAAATGATATCAACAAGGGATATGTTGATAAAATTATGCAATGAAGAAAATGAAGAAAATGAAGAAAATGTAGAAATATCAAAGCAAACAGCAAAATATTTAATAGAAGTAATAAGACAAATATTATAAAATAAAATCTAGCGCATGCGCACAGATCTGAAAGATCAATTAGCGCACAAGAAAAAAAATTGAAAATATATTTCTTTACATAAATTAAAAAAATGGATTGTACAAGTAAAGATATTAAATTAGGAAGTTATAAAAGAAGATTAAGTTTAGCTCGTTATTTACAAAATAAATTTAAATTACAATATGAAAAGTTAGAAAAGGAAAGATTAGAAGAAGAAAAGTTAAAAACACCAGATAATATTTATTATTAGAAAAAGTCACGTGACCTATGACGTCATGCAAGAATTTTTCGTAATATTTCATAACAAGAAATAAAAATTAACACTTATTTTAAAAAATCAATTTTTTAAAATAAAAAAATATTTCTTGTTGAAATAATTTATACACAATATGGTTAACATTGAACCCTATATTAATATTAATTTATGGTTGAAAATATGGTTGAAAATGAAAATGGCCCAGAACTCTCCTTTTCCTACTACTCATGTTATTCCAATTTATAACTATAAACAATAGAATAGAAACTATAGAATAATATGTTTGTAGGAATTCTAGAAAGTTAATGCATTTAAGATCATTATTTTTTTTTCCAACAATATGACAGATTTTATTTTGGCTTGGGTCTTTCATCTTTAAAACATATATACAAACAAAAGTATATACAAACAAAAAAGTAAGGAATAAAGAGAGCATTTATAATCAACTTATAATGAAGTAATATATATATATATATATATAAATATATATATATATATATATATATATATATATATATATATATATATATATATATATATATATATATATATATATATATATATATATATATATATATATATATATGTTTTAAAGTATTTTAAATTGTTTATGCTCCGCCATGCGGGTCACACGTCATTTAAATGCAAATTTTATGAACCGCCAGCGTCACGAAAGAGTTCAGTTCTGCTTCGATTTGAAAGAAATGATATGAGTTTTTCGAATCACTTTTATGGTGTAAGTGTTAATGGTTTTTTAGATCAAAATGTTTTATTTATCTAACAAAGTGAAAAAATTTTTTTATATAAAATAGTTGTAATAATGCTTTCAAATGCTATGAAATGATTTAAGGAAGAGAAAACTCATAATCCATATAATTTCATAATTCGACTCGTAAATCAAAACGCACTTCAAATTTGAACTAAAAATGCTGATACGTTAAGCCCTAATATCTATATCTATATCTATCTATATATATACATTCATATATATATATATATATATATATATATATATATATATATATATATATATATATATATATATATATATATATATATATATATATATATATATATATATATATATATATATATATTATATATATATATATATATATATATATATATATATATATATATATATATATATAGATTTATATATATATATATATATATATATATATATATATGAATATATATATATATATATATATATATATATATATATATATATATGTATATATATATATATATATATATATATATATATATGTATATGTATATATATATATATATGTATATATATATATATATATATATATATATATATATATATATATATATATATATATATATATATATATATATATACAGGCCCGCCGCGTCCCTTTATGACGCCTGGGGTCAAAATTTATCTAGCGCCCTGTCATATTGACCTAATCAAAAAAAATTTAGATACTGTCCAAATGCTAAGTTTTTTTTTAAGTTTTACTTTTTAAAACTCACTTTAAGAGGTCGAGAAGGTAATTACAGTCGAGAAGGCTTCTATATATTTTTTAAATAAGTTTGAAAAAAGGTAAAGAAAGAAGCACAAGTTGACAAATTAACTTTATTATATTGCGAGCAACTGTAAATTTTAAATGTAATAGATATTTTAAATGCTTTATAAGAATTTGACTCTCCGTGCTTTATTTAAAGCAAAATTTTCAATGACCTCGTCGTAGCACAGACTTTTTGCTAGATCGTGCTCAATAGATATAACTAAGAGATTGGTAAGCCGGTCTTGACTCATTGTAGATCTTAGTGTTGTCTTGACTAGACCAAGTTTGCTGAAAGACCGCTCTCCTTCGGCGATGGAAACGGGAATTGTGTTAAAAATACGTAATAAAATGCATGTTGATTCGAAGATAGACTCTAGACCTTTTTGATAAATTCCATTTAATAGTTTCATTGAAGTGAGATATTCTTTTGGACCGAAAAGATTGGCACGCTTTAGAGTATCCAGATGACGGACCTCTAAAATAAGTTTGTCTTCATCTACATCGTTCACATACATTTGCGCCAAAGTTTTACATTTTTCCTCCAGGCTAGGTTGTTCAATTTCTTTTTCCTCACTCGACCTACTATTAGATTCTGAGAGCCATAGAAAAGAAAAACTATTAGTTGTCTTTTCTGCAGCTTGAAATCTGTCTTTTATTTTTTGAATTAATGTATCGAGAGCGGTGTTGAATACATTCACCTCAAACTGTTTTTCATCGTTTTCTAAGAAATGAACTTCGTTCCTTGTTTCTTCGTAAAAAGTTTTCCTCTTTCTTGTCCTTTTTTGAACTAGTTTTGACTGAAACCCATAACTAGCTAGACCGGAGGCGACTAAATGTGCTTCATTAATTAATTCGGGCCAAGAAGATCTAAGTCTAGTAAGATCCTCAATAAGAATCTTCATAAGTTTCATCTCATCATCTAAAGTAATGTTTTCTGATTGAAATGACACGCTGACATAGTTTATTGCTTGCAGCGCTTTGAACCAGAAGGTTGTCATGATAATAAACTCAAATGACTGAATCCATTTCTCTAAAGATTTTACGTCAATCAATAGATCAGCAGTTAAATCAAGATCACGAAGTTTTTGCAAAGATAAAAGAATTTCTCTGGGTCGCTTAACCAAAGGCTTCACAGCCTCAATGCGTGCACTCCATCGGGTTTGTGAAGTTTGATGTAGAGACAAACCAGTCGTCTCGGTCAAGATTTTCCATCGTATTGGGCTTCCACTAAAAAGATTGTAGAGTAACTGAATACGACCGAAATAGTTCTTCATTTCTACAGAAGATTCAAGTGAATGAACACCAGCTAAATTAAGGTTATGAGTGCTGCATGGCATGTAGAAAGCTTGAGGGTTTCTCTGAAGAATGATCGCTTGTACTCCTTTGTACACACCAGACATATTAGCACCGTTGTCATATCCCTGACCTCGACAGTTCTTCAGATCAATGTCATTTTGATTTAAGACATCTATAATTAGCTTAGCAATATCCACACCTTTCTTTTTATCGAGACTTTCGACCCCAAGAAAGCGCTCCTTAACTACCCATTTTTTATCAATACCATAGTAGACAAAGCGGAGAACAAATGCAATTTGCTCTGGATGAGAGACGTCAGGCGTTCCGTCGACAAGAATAGAATAGTAAATTGCCATATGCGCCTCTTTAATGATGGCACCGTAGACGATTCTTCCGCACTCTTTTATAAATTCATTTTGAGAACTCCAACCCAAATAATGCGCAATAATTTGTTTACCTTCTTGTTGGCAGCGAGAAACCTTTTCTAGATGTAACTGAAGAGTCTTGTTGTGCTTTGCAAGTAGCTCTAGAGTTGCAAGAAAGTTGCCGTTATCGTCATCACCGATCATTTTTGATGAGCCTAAAATATTGATTTTAATTAAATCACATATAAATCATGACTTTCTGTTTAATTATAGTAAAAATAAATTATAACGTAAACATAAATATAATAATTAATGTTCACAAATATACCTCTGAAGCTAAGGTTGCGTGATGCTAAGAAGAGAATTACATCTAAAATGCATTTTAAAATTTCACGCCACGTGGCTGCCTCATTTCTTATCAATTTTTCTAAACTTGAATCAATCCCACATTGATTTCCCAAGCTTTCCAGCGCTGTTTTCCACTTAATGTAATTGTCTCGATGGTGAGGATTGTTTTGGTGAGCTTTTACTTTTTCAGCTAGCTTTCTCCAGTTTCCATTGATGCCACCATTCCAACGTAGAAGATGTGAATTATTACCAGCCCCGCAGGCTTGTTTGCTTCCGAAAAGTGAGCACGGAAAGCAAAGAAATGATTTTGAAGTTGAACTCCAAACAAGCCAATCTCTGTTTATTTTCTCCCCATTACGAGTTATTTCGTGGAAAACTGATTCAGGAACCTTAATCTTGTTTGAGTCTCTCGGAAAAGATAAAGGATTTTTAGGGGGCCCCTGAAGAACAACTGCATCGCGTTCTACTTTGGACATATTTTCAGCCCACAAAGCAGGATCCTTTGCAGTAATTGCCTCATCCAATTTATCTTTATGCTAATAATTTAAATAAAGATTTTAATAAGTATATAATTTTCACAAATTCACAAAAATAATTAAAGAATCTTTGCGAAGCAAATTTTACCAAAATATTGTTTTCATTTTCAACTCTTGTTGCCGATATTGCCAACGTGCCACTCGAAGGAGGAAGTGGTTCTTCTGAGTTCAACAAAATTTTACAAGAATCGTTTTCAAAGCTATCCTATAGAAAATAAAGTAAAATATTCAAAAATATCTTGATTTATATAATAATAGTATAATAGAAAAGATATATAAAAAAGAAGGTTATGTTTAGATAAATGAACTTACTATTCCAAAAGCTTGACGTGATTGAGAGGAATTTATAGATATCAATCTAGAAACTGTAGGCCTATCCCCGTCATTTTTTTTAACTTGGATACCACAATCTTCGAGCGTACGTTTATTTTTTTTGCTCATTTGCTGTCCTATTTGCCGCATTTTTTCTGTTTTGACAGCCAGAATCTTTTTTTTTGAAAGTGAACATGTTTTGTTTTTAAGAAAGTTTTGAATTTGATTGAAAACTATTTTTATGATACTTAGTAAAACTATATTAAATGTAAGAATCTCAATTATACAATGTACTTTAACCTTATTTATCTATCTATATATCTATCTATCTATCTGTATATATATATATATATATATATATATAAATATATATATATATATATATATATATATATATATATATATATATATATATATATATATATATATGTTATATATATATATATATTATATATTATATATCTATATATCTATATATCTATATATCTATATATATATATATATATATATATATATATATATGTATATATATATATATATATATATATATATATATATATATATATATATATATATATATATATATATATATATCTATATATATCTATCTATATATATATATATATATATATATATATATATATATATATATATATATATATATATATATATATATATATATATATATATATATATATATATATATATATATATATATATATATATATATATATATGTATATATATATATAGAGAGAGAGAGAGAGAGATAGATATAGATATATATGAAGACCACAATGGAAAATTATTCCTCGTTTATATTAACGATATCTACTTATCTTCTAACATACTTAACTTTGTCCTTTTTGCCGATGATACGCAAGTGTTCTTTAGCCACACAAACATTAGCCTGTTATTTAACACTGTTAATCAAGAACTTGAAAACCTGAACGAATGGTTTAAGGCTAACAAACTCTCCTTAAATGTCGAAAAAAGTAAATATATTCTTTTTACAAAATTATCAAAATCTGAAACCCTCCCCTTAAAACTACCTGATTACTAGTTGATAAAACTGATCTTAAACGAGAATACTCAATCAAATTTTTAGGCGTAATTCTTAATGAACATCTTAGCTGGAGTAAGTAATAGAAAATAAGATATCAAAAATTATTGGTATTATGTATAAAACAAAACATCTCCTAAACACGAATTGTTTAAAAAATATTTATTTTGCATTTATTCATAGCTACATCAGCTACTGCAACATTTTCTGGGCAAGTACTTATCCTTCGATCCTACAAAAACGAGCAATTCGCTTGATGTTAAATACAAATAAATACGCTAGTGCCAGACCACTACTAAGAGAAATTGGAGTGCCTAATGTCTATGAAATAAATATTCTTAACATGCTTATTTTCATGTTTATGTTTAAAAATGGTATGCTACCAAGCATTTTCTAAACTTATTTTTTTTCTTTAAACAACAAATACGAAACTAAATACTCAACAAATAATTTTATTATACCAAAAACATTATCAAAACAAGCTGATTTTTTGATATCTTGCCGAGGGCCGCAGTTATGGAACTTGCTTTTAACAAGTTATATAAAAACTTTAAATTCAACTCAACATTTTAAACGTGCAACAAAATAACACTTATTTGGTTTTGACACAAAGCAATTACTATCGTATTATTAAAAACTTTTGGTAATCTTAGTTATTTAATGTCTTATAAATTGACTCAACATCACAATTATATTGTATGGTACTTAGAACATGTATGATATTTTATTTTACAATAATAACGTAATTTGTAAATGCAATATTTATTATATCTTACGCAATTTGTAGATAAAATGTAATACAGATTTATTTGATTTGTATGTATATATGAACGGACATATATTTGTGTGTACGTGTGCGTATGTGTGTGTGCGTGCGTGTATAATAAAAATAAAAGTAGAATAAAATAGAGAATTAAAAAAAAATAATAATAATGAGAAGAAATAATTATTATTATTTTTTTTTTTTTCTCTTTCTGTAAATAATAATTTGATTTTTAAGTTCTTTTCTTCTTAAAATCAGTTCTTGCTTTAGTTTCTTTTTTCTTTTTTCATTTTTATCGGCTGAATTTTTTAGTTATATTAACGGGGCTGGATGATAAGATCATGTCTTCTGCCAGCTCCGGTCGAAACTTTAATGTTATAATTTTTATGTTGTAAAAAAACATTGTTAAAGATTATTCATTTAATGACGAAATAAATAAGTTTACATTACATTATATATATATATATATATATATATATATATATATATATATATATATATATATATATATATATATATATATATATATATATATATATATGTATGTATATATATATATATATATATATATATATATATATATATATATATATATATATATATATATATATATATATATATATATATATATATATATATATATATATATATATATATATATATATATATATATATATATATATATATATATATAGTCTTGCATGGTATTCACAATGCTTTTTCCATAAGCTGTTGTTTTAAAGAGCGCGTTATTAAGCCTGACCAGAAAATGTTGAAAAAGTTCAAAAAAAAAATTTTTTTTTTCAAATGATAGACTGCGTGCCCTAACTAAACCCTCAGTTGATGTAGCAGCACTCTCTTTTTTTTATAATGTACAGAATATATAAAGGTAATTTATATACGGAGTGTGAACTTGCGCATTACAACTTTTGCAATTTGCAAATTAATTACGATGTTCAAAAATGCAAAATTTTCGTAAGTTTTGTATATCTGCTAACCTAAATTAAATACATATTTTTTAATTTATGCACACTTTGACTTACTGTGATATGCATTGATCGATATAGGCTAAACATTTAACTTTATTCTATACATAAAAATATTTATATAAAAGTATAAATGTTTTTGTATAAATACTTTATATTTTAATATGTAATAAAGTATGTAAAATTATGTTTTTTAATCTATGCATTGCGCATAATATTTAATATTACTATTATTATGATTATATATATTACATTATCAAGATTATTTTTTTTATAAAAAGGTCATTTGGTTGTACTCTGGTTGAAATGCTAACAACGAAGCCCCCATGGTTTGGTTTATCAGTGCAATCTGCTTTATACAATACTGCTACAGATTTAACAATTCCCTCTTTGCCTGATAATTCGTCAAGTTCATGCAAAACGTTTGTACATGCTTGTTTCATTAAGTACTTAGCTAATTATTTTTTCATTTAATGGATTTACAAGTAAAACTTCATCATTTAATTCTTTTATTTACGCAAACTTTGCAACATTTTTTAATATCATGATGAATTTTAATTGTCTTTATAGAGACCCAGCCGCACGACCAAATGCATCCACGCTTTTGACTTATGATTGGATTAAAATATACAATGTATAACGCCTTAATATTAAAATTTTTGCTAGTTTATTATTTATCAAATAATTATTAAAATATTTTACATTTATTCATTCATACTTTGGTTACTCTTTAAAAAATAGTTTATAAATGTTTTAAATTAGATTTCTTTTATATATATTTTTGTTTGTATATGATTGTTTCATTAGGAAATTAGCCATTTATTTTGTTATTGTATTTTATGTCTAATTTTTTTAATTCAATGTTTTTACAAGTAAAATATGATCATTTAAGCGTTTTATTTACGCAAACTTTAAGACTTTTTTTAATATCAATTTACTTTAATTTACTTTATAAAGACCCAGCCGCACGACCAAATGCATCGCATCTTTTGACTTATGATGCGATTAAATATACAATGTATAATGCCTTACTAATTCAATTTTCACTTGTTTTTACCAACTGATTAAGCAAATAATTATTAAAACATTTTACAATTAGTCACTCACACTTTAGTTACTCATTAAAAGTAATTTTTAAATGCTGAACCTGCTTACGCTATTCTTTTAACTATGCTCGTGAAAAAATTTGAACGTTTCAATTAGTTTTGACTTCATAGTGTCCCAATAAAAACACTTTTAAAATAAGAACCACTTTGTACACTGTCTATTAATAATAATCAAGCATTTTTTTTTTTTTTTAATATGATTTTTATATGATTTTATATGACTTTAATATATCAAGATAATGATCACTCTATTTTCTTTCAAAAAAATAAAGATATTCATGAAAATAATTAATTGATGTGCTAATTGTGTTGCTTTTTTAACATATATTTGGCAATATTATATACAAGATATATCATATATATATCTTGTATATAATAATGCCAAACTTAATAGTTTTAATAGCAGTCTCCCTTGGAGCATATTTCACTCAAAACGCTTGGCAGCCATTGCAACTGAGGTAGTGGCTGCCAAGCGTTTTGTGAGAGTTGCAGCACTTTGTTTTTTACAGAAAACGTGAACGAAAGTGTATGCAAATTTTTAACGTATGTAAAATTTAAGTTACGTAATGATAAAACATATTGAAACATTTATCAAGTTTTACAGTTTGATTTTCACTTGAAAATTGCATTGCGTCAAGCTCTCCTTAACTTTGATGTACCGCGTATCTTTCCGTGAAAAACGTCATTACATAGTTTTAGAAACTTTCGTTTAACAACGTGCAAGCGTCGCCGAGTGGACAGCGCGCTGAACTTCTGAACAAGTAAACCCGGGTTCGAGTCCTTCCACTATAAACTTTTTTATTAATTTTTTTCAACTATTTGGAAATACAAAGTACTTGTTTATAAAAAGTTTATAGTGTTTATAAATTAAAATAGAGTGTTTATAAAAACATATGTAACAATATTATACACTTAAACGAACGAAAAGATTTTAAAAAAGGTAATATTTTTAAAAACATCAAAACACCGGGAGAAAAAAATTGTGTCCTGATTGAGATACTTATGTTAATAACGTGCTCAGGTAATTAGTCCTAATACGTTTCGGATGGTCCGAAAAAAAGTTGTCTAAAACTTAAAGAAAAAAAAAACTTTTTAAAAAGCTCTGCTATTCCAGAAAACACTGAAAAAAAAACGTATTTCAAAAAAAATGCAATTAAAAAAAAAAAAATTAAATATAGATGGTTAAGCGCAAACAATGTATACATAAACTCTTAGTAAAACGTTTTTTAAAACAAATAATTTTTCTGAACTTTTTCAGAACTCTTTGAAATATGTATTTAATAACGTTTGTAGACATATAAAGTAGTTTATTTTGTAAAAAAGTCAAAAAAAATATTTTTTCCTAAGGCGTTTTGAAAAACGACTGCAGTATGAATGATACAATGAATATGTTAAAACGAGATAACTTGACGCAAAATTAAAAGCTTTTAACAAAAGCCAATAAACCAAAAAATTTAAAAAGAACTGCCTAAATTTTATTTTGGTGAATATAGTAATTGTAGTTTAAATTTTAATTTCGCACTTAAAAAATTTATTATAGTACGTTAGTTTTTGCAAAGAAACGCTATATAAATCATTTTTCAATTTTAATATAAACTAATTTTTTTTCAAACTTAGTTGCGCTATACATCACTATATAAACAATGTACATATAAGCATTTATGCTATTTGTTTCTATATATTGTTTATAAAATGTAAAAACTCCAACTATATAACGTGTTATTCAGGATCGTATGTAATTTAAGTAAACTTTTCTAATACATACAAGTCATTTTGCTCAAACGGTTTGTTCTGATTTTTTGTAGTTATGTTATTATATTTAAAAAAATGACAAGAGTAAAAATACACGAAACATATTGTCACTTCTGAGTGAAAAACTTGAATCTTCAACTTTAGATTTGCTCCTCTCTCGATAGTTTCTGATTTCTAAAGTTATGTCATCTGCTTCTTAGACCTTTAAAATGATAGTCATAGAAAAAAGATTTTATTTCAATTTTTTATAACAACTCATTTTTTACAATTAAGGTTTACAATAAATTGTATAAGGATAAATTGCTGTCAACCTGGTCTCATATAATATTTGAAAACTATAGAAAGTTTATAACTAAATGCAGATTAGTCATAGAGAAGCCATTCATTTTTTATATGATTGTCTAGTAGTAGTTTAAATGATTTTAGTGATAAAGCGGTTACAATCTCTTAGGAAGAGAGTTTCATTTATTAACTATTCTTTGAGAGAAAAAGTTAATGCGTAAATTTAATCGGGAAGAATATTATTTTCAGTATAGAGATATGACCACGAGTAATAAACTGGCTATCAATTTCAAACAGACTTCTATCTACATTGTTTTCTTTGCACCATTTATAAACGTTAATTTGATCTGCGCGAAGTAGCCTATATTTAACAGTTGCTATATTTAGCGCCAATAATCTTTGTTTGGAGATCATATAACAATTAAACAATATGGTAGATCATATAACCATTAAGTTCTTTTTGAAGCTCTTTTTAAAACATTTTCTAATTGTCGTTTGTCTTTGTGAAGTACAGGGTTACAAACTGTTTCACAGTATTCTATGTGAGGACTAGAGCTGTAAATAGTTTTTTGAAGGATGATAAATCTGGATAAAATGTAAATATTCTTTTTATTATTCCTATTATTTGTGTTGCTTTGTTAACTTGAATAGTTGTGTGTTTTAAAAATAATAAGTTTGAATCTATGTGAACGCCTAAATCTCGTTCGCAATTTGTGGGTTTAATGTTTACTCTTATATTTTGTTCTGGATCACGCATATTATCACGCGGTAATTGAGCTTGTAAACCATTGATCACGCGGTAATTGAGCTTGTAAACCATATATCGGATGCTTTTGATAAAGATTATTTTACCTTAGGAGTTTTCATTGATTTATCCAAAGCATTTGACACTGTCAATCATGAAATCCTTATAAAAAAATTAAAACTTTTTGGAGTAAACAACTTAAACTTACTTTGGTTTAAAAACTACTTGACTAACAGAAAACAATGCATAATCTATGAAACAAATTAAACCAAAAAAAAGCTTATAAATTGCGGGGTTCCTCAAGGATCTATCTTAGGACCATTATTGTTTCTAGTATATAAACGACTTATTTTTATCTAAAAAATTATATCTTATATTGTTTGCTGACGATTCCAATCTGTATTATTGACACAGAGATATAAAAATTCTCTTTAAAATTTTAAATGAAGAATTATCTAAAGTAAATGAATGGTTTATAAGTAACCGCCTTTCACTAAATGTAGATAAAACTAAATTCATCCTGTTCCACAAACCAAATAAAGTTGATAAAATTCCACTTAAACTGCCAAATCTTTTATTCAATTATTGATGAAAATTTGTCATGGAAGTTTCACATCCAATCTATTGAAAGTAAAATCTCTTATAATATATATATAAAACAAAACCATTTTTAAACGCAAAAGCTCTAATGAAAATTTATTTTTCATTTATTTACAGCTATCTTTCTTACTGCAACATTGCATGGGGAAGTACAAATTACGGAAAACTCAAAAAACTTTATAGTAAGCAAAAGCATGCTTGTAGGATTGTATTTGGGGCAAACAGAACTGTTTATTGCGAACCACTATTAAATCGTCTCAAAGCCTTAAACATTTATAAACTAAACATTTACCAAACATTACTTTTCATGTTTAAAATGGAACATGGAATATCTCCACTTATATTTCAATCATATTTTAGCGAAATATCTCATAAGAATCTAACAAAGTTTTCAGAGGATAACTTTATTGTTCCGAGAATAAATTTAAAAATAAGTTCTTATCAAATTAAATATCGAGGAACTTTTTTATGGAAAAATTTTATTAAAAACTTTAAAATAAAGAACACTACTCTTTAGAAAAATTTAAATCAGTTTCTTAAAGAATCTTACTTCAATTAGATTTTAATTCAATAGACTTTAAGTATTTTTTTAAAAGGAAATTTCAAAGTAGAAATAAACGCTCCCATTATCATTAAATATATTTTGTTATATGTATCAAATATATTTGTATTAGTATACAAAACTTTCTTTACTTTTAAATTTTAATATAAATATCATTTTATTATTTGACAAAAGTTATGTACTCTTTAACGTTTTTTTGTATATTTTATTCATATTTGTTTATAAACACGGGCAATTTGTAAACGGGGCTCGGCGAAAAGACAGTCATTGTCTTCTTCTTGCTCCGGCCAATTTTTATAAATGTAATATGTCTATATTGTAAATATATGCAACGGCAAAAAAAAAAAAAAAAATTATAAGTATAGGATTTGTTGTTGTGTTCTAAGTGAATTACAGAACATTTATCAATGTTAAATTTCATTTCACCATTTTTGAGACCATAAAACAAGAGCATTAATGTCATTTTGTAATTCGTGCGCAGATTGGGTACTTTTAATAGATCGGAAGATTTTGGTATCATCAGCAAAAAGAGCAGCTTTTGATTTGATTGATTCAGGGACATCGTTGACATATATAATAAAAAGTAATGCTGAAAGGACAGAGCCTTGGGGAACTCCACTTTTAACAGAAACCCAGACGCAATAATTACCCTTCATAACAACTCTTTGTCTACGGTTTTCCAAAAAGTTTGTTATCCAATATAGTATTGAAGCATTTATACCATAAGCTTTAAGTTTAGATATAAGAAATTTATGTGGAACTTTGTCAAAGGCTTTTTCAAAATCGAGATAAATATTGTCAATGGGAATATTCTTATCAAGTGATAATGTCCAATAATCAATTACAGTTAAAAGGTTAGTTAAGTAGGAATGACCTGGACGAAATCCATATTGGTGTGGACTTAATAAGTTATTGTTAATCAGGTGTATCATAATATGTTTTTTTATAATTTTTTCAAAGTTTTATTGAGCTTCAAGTTATACTGATAGGTCTGTAATTAATTTCTTTAGATCTGTCTCCTTTTGAATTTGGGTGAAATTGTTGCGTCTTTCCATATTTGGGGTATTGATCCACTCTCAAGGACTTTGCTGAAAATAGTAGATAAATGTTTAGACATTTGAGAGCAAGATTTTATAAAAGCTATTGGGTGTAATTCGTCAGGGCCTGGTGATTTAGATGCGTTTAGATTTTGGAGGTATATTTCTATATTTTTTGAACTTAAATCAATATTGTTTGAAAGTGGGTTTACACTTTTATATATTAGGTTAAATGTCGGTATTGTTGTTATTTTTTCGTTTGAAAAAGTATTAGCAAAATAACTATTGAATAGATGAGCTTTATCTCAATCAGAAGTTGCAACGGTGTTATTATATTGGATGTCGGGGAATGTCTCTTTGTTTTTTTATTTTTATTTGACATACAAGAAAAATGCTTTTGGATTTTGATTGATGTTTCTAGCAAGTTTTTTTTCAAATTCAATAAATGCTTTTCTGCACACTGCTTTTGTTTTGTTTCGTGAAATGCAATACTCATTATATGTTTCTTCATTTCTGTTTAGTATATATTGACGATATTTTGCTTGTTTGTCTTTAAGTTCATGGATTATTTGAGAGTCAATCCATTTTGAACGTTTTATATTTTTAATGTTGGATTTTGGTATGGTATTGTTTATACTAGTTTTAAATTTATTGAAAAATATACTCCATAATTGGTCCGAGTTTGGATGTTGGACAATTTCACAACTGAGCGATTCGAATGGAAATATATTAAGATTAAATAAGGGCGACTTTAGTTTGCAATGTATAAATATTGCTAAATCTCTTTTGCAGGAATTTTTGCTATGGTTTGTATATAGTAAGTATTTTTCAATAGCAAACTCGAGATCGTTAGTTTCAATTTTTTTGTTTTTAGGTAGAGTTTCTGTTAGAAAAATAATTTGGGGTTTCAGATTATTTACAACTTGTTTGAGCTTATGGCGTTTACTTAATTGATAGTCAATGTTTGTGTAGATAGCATTTAAGGATTTAATTTCAGAAATTTTTTACTGGTTTGTAAAGTAATCCAACTTTTTTTAATAGTTTTTTTATATGTTTTGTTTACTAAAATTGAATTTGACCCTAACCCTAACCCTTACCCTAAGAAAGGGTGAGTTTAGTTCAATTTCTGGTTATTTTTATTTCTTTCCTTTCTTAGTTGAGAATCGATTTGCCTTTCGGTGAGAGTCATATCTGGATTAATAAAGACATTTGTATAATTTACGTTTTAGCGTAATTCCCTTGATGCAAGTAAAACTTTATTGCGTTCGCAGTTTTCAGGAAGTACGGCAATAATAGGCAGAGGAGTTTTTGTGTCTTTTTTGTTTTTTATTCTTATTATTTTAATAGGTTTTTCATTGCCTTTTCCAATTTCCTCAAATATCATGTTAATTATTTTTTTGTCGTCGTTGTTTTTTTCAAGTTCATTTAAATTATTTGATTCTGGAATTCCAAAAACAATAAGGTTCTTTTCACGCTTTTTTTTCTCTTCCTGTTCAGATAATATAGTTTTTTAAATTAAGTTAACAACAAAAGCTTTTTCTGCAGATTTATTTTTATTATTAAGATTTGACCAAAATGTAACTAAACACTTTTCGGTTTCTTTTTTCGATTCTAATAATTCAATTCTTTTTATAAGACGTTGAATGGTTTCATTCTGATCACGTATAATATCGGATAGTTCGGAACAACTTAGTTTACCTTGTTTAATCATGAATATTGTGATTTCGTCGTGTCGATTTTAGTGAAATTAGGATTCTTATTAACACAAATTCAACGTAAAGTTTTTTGTGTCTTTTTTTCCCATCTATTAAGATGTATAGAGTACATTTTTATGGGATATTTTCTAATAAAGACAAAAGTGGCCATTCATTAAGGACGTCATCCAAAGAGGGAGTAGGGGGGTTCAAGATAAAATGGACAAAAAAGAACAAGGGGAGGGAGGGAGTTTGTCAGAAAAGAACGTCACTTTAAAGATTTTTTTTTTTAGTTTAATTAACATGGAGAACTACGTAAACATGTGTTTTCAAGAAGATAATGTATGAGAATACTTTTATTTTATTTTTCAAAGGTGTAGCAGCAGATTGAAACATCATTGCAAGATGAAATAATTTTTGGAGGGTTAAAATTGCGGGAAGGAGGTCAGGATTTTGTGACGTCTTTTTTAAGGGGGTATAGGGAAAAATGGCAACCGGTGACAAAAGGAGGAGAGGGTAAAAATTTGGCTAAAAAAGAGTGGCGTCCTTTATAGATAGCCCAAAAACTATTTATTTTTTACAATTATATTAAATACAATCTCTTAAATCTCGTGAAAATGATATATCTGTACAAGTTTTATCTTTTTTTATGCATTTGTAAAAACATATAAATTAAATGCAAAAGGAAACATGACGCATTTGGCTTAACTTTTAGATGAGCGTTTAATATTATTTTTTTACTTCTTAATCATAAGAATTTTTTTTTCCTTACTTTGGTTTAGTGCTCTTAAATCTTCCTTATTTTATTTGTTTAGAGTTACGTAAAAATTTATGTAAATTTAAACGTCTTTATGTTGAGTTTGAGGCATTTTATGGAACAAGCGCGTATATCTATAAAATGAGAATACTTGAAAATTTTATTTTAAACTTTATGAATTTTTTTTCTATGTTCTTATTTTTTTGCTAAAAATATATAAAGAAGATTAAAAAAAATTCAAAATTTATTACGCTAAGAGGAGGTTTTAAACCCTACAAAACGACACTGATGACAGGGCATTTAACCACTGTGTTCTCAATAAAATGCATTTAGCAAAAAAAGAAACCTAATTATAAGACTTTCATAAGCTCTACGTTTGCGGAAAAGGTGTGCATGTTAAGTTTGGATTTTTTTTTCAAAATAAATTATTTTACTAAAAAATATTGAAGTAAAAAAGGTATAGAAATTTTAGGCTATGTAAATTGGTTAATAAGATTTTGTTCAACTTTTTTAAAAAACTCTATTAAAGTTATGTGGAATATATTATTGTGGGATATATTCTAATAAAGTCAAAATTAATTTATTTATTTCTATTGTAATAAACACAGTCTTTTTTCCATGAAAATAATATATTTGTACCAGTGTTATATATTTTTATGCATTTGTATGCAACATAATAAAAACTAATTTAAAAAATGTCAGATAAATTCAAAAGGAAACTTGACGCATGAAGGGTTATTTTGCCACAAACTACTTGACTTAACTTCTAGAAAAGCGTTTAACATTATTCTTTATTTCTTAATCATAAGAATAATTTTTTTTTTATAATTTTGGTTTAGTGTTTCAATCTGCTTAGATCTTCTTAGTTCCATTTGTATAGCGTTACGTACAGACATATGCAAGTGTAAACGTCTTTAGCATATATTGAGTTTGCAGGCATTATATGAAATAAACGCGTATATCTATATATCTATAAAACCAGAAGACTTGAAAATTTCATTTAAAGTTTTAGAATTCTTTGTTTCTATATTATTAATTTTTGCTATGAATATTTAAGTGAATATATATGTAAGATTGAAAACATTTCAAAATTCATTGCGTTAAGACTAGGTCTTAAACCCTCCAAAAGAACACTGAGACAGCGCATTTAACCACTGAGCTATCAATGAAATGCATTTAGCAGAAAAAAAACCTAATTTTAAGTCTCTTATAAGCCCTAAGTATGCGGAAAAGGTGCGCATGTTAAGTTTTTTGCTTTTAAATTTTTTTTCAAAATAAATTATTTGACTAAAAAACATTGAAGTAAATAAGGAATAGGTATAGAAATAATCGGCAAGGAATAGATGTGTAAATTGGTAAAGATCTGTATTTTACGGATCGGGAAAACTAGGATATATAAGGAAAAGTTATAAAAAAGTTTGGTTGGATAGATATACAAAGACCCATATTTTTACGGGTCCGATCTCAGCTAGTCTAAAACAATTACATAGGCCAAAATTACCAAATTACTCTATTATTTTAAACTTTCTTTAAAATTTCCTTTTTCCTTGATTAAAACTCTGCACTTATATGCAAGCTATTTTATAATGATTTGAGAATTTTTATTTAAATTGTTAAAAGTATTTAAAAAATTGCGCAATATGAAAAAGAAAAATGAGTTAAATGAGTTGTGAAATATTGTTTTAATCTAATTAACAACAATATTTTCAAAAAACAATCAAATTGACAGGAAAAATTATTGATAATATAACGAATTGTAAAATTATAGTAATGAATGAACAAACATTTTAATGAGAAAACTGCAAAAAATGTTAATACATCACATGGCACTTTTAGCAGAATAATTAAGCAATATTAAAGACTAGCTGGGCGGACCCGTAAAGTACGGGTCTTTACCGAACCGACCATTTTTATACTTCTCTGATCATTTCTATAGCTATCAGGATGTAAAATAAGGGTCTTAGTAAATCTATTCCACACCGACCTTTTCTATACTTATTCCTTACCTCAATATTTTTTTAAAACCGTTTTAAAAACTATGTACATATAAAAAACTATACTTTTTGATATGACAAAAAAATTTCATTATATAACGTTATAATGTTCTTTAAAAAACTTTAAACGCTTTTAATATTATGCCGATTATAAAGATTTTAATAAGAAAAAACGTAAAAAAGACTACGAACTTTGAAAAATGCTAAAACATTCAGCACGTGATGCCGTTAAAGTACGCCTTAGTTAACGTTCATAACATATACACATCTAATTAGATTTTTTTTAAATTCAGTTGTTCCAAACTTGGTTTTGAATTTTTAATTACACTTCTTATGCGTCATAAATTATCTCAAATTCTAAATAGAGAATACGTTTATGGGCTAATTGGTAGCCGCGCAACACTTAGACAGATATAGTCATCTCACCCCGGGAGTTCATATTCCAGTGACCTTTTTTTTCATCTCAACTTACAACAAAAATAATTAAAAATAAATGTTATTATTGAAACAGTTTTAAACATTTCTTCCAATTTTTCTTTGAACTTAATTTTATTCACGGTAAATATACTTTTGGTGTTTGTAAGCGTTTTTTTACGTTTAGTACTGGTAGGAATTATTTGCACGCACGTATTTTAAACAATTATTTTTACTGTTTCATCTAAAAATCATATGTAATTTAGTTTTATAATTTTTTAAATATAATATATATAATTTAAAATATTTTATTAACCCTATTTAAATAAGTATCAAAACTCTTTTCTTTAATTTAAAAGAATGCCTGCCCAAACCTAAACCCTCAGTTGATGTATCTCCGCTTTGCTTTTATTTGTTAACCGTTAGAAAAACATTACAAAAAGAAACATAATAGAGTCCATTAGTTTATAGCATCCGAGTAGACTCTTCCAATATTAAACAGAGTATCTTACAATTTTATTGGTTTTCTAAATTCTGTCATAGTTGCGCACTCGGTTTAGAATATTTAACGGGGGCGTAAATAAGTAACTGTAAAATTCTAAATATTTTTATTATTTTAAATTAAATAGTTTTAACGTTTTATTATTTTGAAAAATAATAAGTTCAATAAAATAATTTATTTTAAAAATAAATTTAAGATTTTTAAAGTTTTTTTAAATAAGAATGTTTTTTTTTAAAACCCCCTCACTGTTTTAAAAAAATTCTAGGTCGCCGCGTGGCAAGTTCAAATCATCAGCTTGCTTTTTTTAATAAAATTATTGTTATTTAAAATGCAAAACAAAACAACTTTATAGTTCTAAATATTTACATGTTATATACCCAATTTCTTTGCGCTAATACGACTTAAAATAACATGACAAATAATAAATTTAAAATTATAATAAATAAAAGTTTACGTTAGTTAGCACACACTTTCGTTAATGTTTTCTTATAAAAAGGTGCTGCGACTCTTTCTCGCCAGTACCTCGGTTGCAATGGCTGCGTTGGGTTTTGTGTCAAACGTGCTCGAAAGGGCACTACTACTATTAAGTTCCTTATTATTATATAGTGATGATGATGATGATGATGATGATGATGATGATGATGATGATGATGATGATAAATCTTTAAAAGTGCTTTTTTTTTGTATTTTAGAAAAATCGAAAAAGAAAAAAAAAAAAAAAAAAAAAAAAAAGAAATAAACTAAGTGTTTCAAGACTTTATGTCGCAGTTTAGTAAACCAAAAATAAATAAAACTATATAGACTATGGTAGGATTCAAACCACAGGTTTTCTGATCAGAAGCTCAGCGAGCTAACCACGGCATTTTGACGAAAATTTCAAAAATATATAATAAATAAAAGACTTTGTAAATCGATCAAAATTAAAGAGACGTTGCCGCAATGCTGTTTTTAAGTGAAAGTAAAACTGTAAAACTTGACATGTTTTTGTATGTTTTAACATTTCATATTTTGAAGTTTACGTTAGTTAGATATTTGCATACACTTTTGTTCACGTTTACTTATCAAAAAGTGCTGAGACTCTTCCTCGCCATTACTTTGGTTGCAATAGTTGCCATGGGTTTGTCAAACACGCTCGAAAGAGCGCTACTAACACTATTAAGTTCGGCAATAATATATAGAGAAGATAGCTTTTAGTAAATGGTATGAAGATTAGTAATACGTCTTTAGAAAAAGTAAACGCTTTTAAAAAATGATTAACGATTAACAATTTTTAAACCAGTTATAACAGGAAATCTACCTATAAAATGAAGAAAAATATTGTTATATAAAACACTGATACACATATAAAAGTTGTTTAAAGTTATTTAAAAGTTGTCTAAATGTTGAAAAATTACATAATAAGATGTAAAAAAAATATAAAAGGTGACGAAACTTAGTCAATTATCAAACACTAAATAAGAAACTTACTTTGTGAGATCGCTTTTGTGGAAGTCTCTAGTATTTAATTGGAAGGCTGGAAACACTCTTTATTTAAAAAGCTATTTTATCAACAATGCTAAAGATGTCACAGTGAGATAAAAAAATTAGGCATTTATTCGAAAAAATATTTCTTGGCTTTTAGTGAATGATTAGAAGGAGTAGTTTCAGTAATGAAGCTAGCTAATAATCATTTTTAACGATAGACACCAGCGTGAAGGTAAGCCAAGCTGTCTATCAACACAAAACATCACAACAGAAACATTACACAATGACAAACAAAAATTCCAGTGGTGTAGGCAGGACTTTTGTTGTTTTATAAGAAATTTAAACCTGTTAATGAATAAGATTATTATTATATGCTTAAAAAAAATACTTTTTTAACTAATTGGCAGCTAAATTCAAGGGAGGAAAGCAAACCTTTTTAAAACATATTTGTTTTCAAGCCCCAACCACATCCATATTTTACAAATTATTTGAATTTGACAAACATGAACACAATTAAGTTTAGTTGAAAGAGTCTGAAAGTTATGAAAGAGTTTGAAAGTAATGAAATAGTCTGAAAGTAATGAAATAGTCTGAAAGTAATGAAAGTAATAAAAGAGTCTGAAAGTAATAAAAGAGTCTGAAAGTAATGAAAGAGTTTGAAAGTAATGAAAGAGTCTGAAAGTAATAAAAGTAATAAAAGAGTCTGAAAGTAATGAAAGAGTCTGAAAGTAATGAAAGAGTCTCAAAGTAATAAAAGTAATAAAAGAGTCTGAAAGTAATGAAAGAGTCTGAAAGTAATGAAAGAGCCTGAAAATAAAAGTAAAACCTGAAGCATCAAAAAATCCTGCCTACGCTACTGAATAATACACAACATATGACATTTGTAAGTACACATTACACAATGTATTCAGATATTACGTGTTTCCAAAATAATTAAAAAAGCTAGACAACACAACCTAGCTAAACACTTGTAACACCGCTTGGCACTAAACGCTGCCAAGTAACACCACAATTTAGTAACACCGCATGGCATTAAGTGCCAAGTAACACCACTAATTAGTAACACCACTTGGCTTGGCCAAGTAACACCACTTTTCAAACATGGAAACAACATAATATAAACTTAAACACATATAAACAAACATATACAAACACAAACATCTATATATAAGTAAAAACATATATTCACATATATAAACATATATAGCAAAGAAAAAAAACATAAACAAACTTGTCAAAATTATAAATTAAAAACATTTGTAAACACAACATTATTTGTGTAATATTTGTTAAATGACATACCTTGTAATGCATGTTTATCAACTTTAAAAAACAAACTATTAAAAGATTTTGTTCTTGAACATGCAACATATAATTGGCCGTGTGAAAAGCAAGGCTTTTTGAGATAAACACCAACTTTATCAAATGTTTGACCTTGACTTTTATTTATGGTCATTGAGTATGCTAACCTAACTGGAAATTGACGATGTTTAAGTGTAAAAGGTAAATTTGAATCTGATGGAGCTAATTGAACTCGAGGAACAAATACCCTGTTACCAGCTGATACACCTGTTAGAACCTCACCATCAATGTAATTGTTGTGTAGTGCACGCACCATCAAACGTGTTCCATTACAAAGTCCACCTTTGAAATCTAAATTTCTAAGTAGCATTATAACAGCACCAATTTTCAACTTTATGAACAGGCAATGAACAGGCATTGAACAGGCATACCTGATGGAGTCAAAGTATTTAAAAACTCAACTGGAAAATTATAAATTTCATTATGATCATCAGTTTCAATGCTATCTGAACTTAAATAAGTTTTAACATCACCCGGTAATCGATGAAGGACTTCTTCATTTATTGCCAATGAATCAACATTTGTTGGTGTTAAAATAGCACGTTTTGCATAATCAGCTTCTTCTGCACCACCAAAAATCTTTTCCACAATAGATTCATTATCATTGAGAAAACACTGCTCAGGTATTTCAATACACTCTTGCAAAGGATCTTCAGGCTTGACAGGTAATGTTCCACTTCCAAGCTTTAAAAGCCATTGAGAAAATTCTTCTTCTCCTATCTGAACCCTCATATTTTCAGTTAATGAAAACCTTTGCACATATTGCCAATGTTCAGAACACTTTATACATGATTCTACAACATCTGCTGGTCGACTTCTCTTCACAACTGGAAGTATTTGTCGAAAATCTCCACCCATAAGAATAACTTTACCACCAAAAGGAAACTTATTATTACAAATATCTTGTAATAACTTATCAATGGCACTCAAAGCATGTTTGGGTATCATAGATGCTTCATCGAGTAAATATAAACTAACTTGTCTCAGGAATCTACCATGAATGGAGTTTGGAGTTACATTACATGTGCTAGTTTCCAAAATTGGAACAGGAAGTTTGAATAAGCCGTGCAATGTACATCCATTCTTAAAAAGAGTTGCAGCTATTCCTGTCCATGCAGCTGTTGCAGTTCTAATATGCCTGCTGCGTGTTTCAGCAATTAAATAATTGTAAGTAAATGTTTTACCACAACCGGCAGGCCTATCAATAAAGAAAAATCTTGAATGCTTATTTTCATTATTAGGTTCTTCACTAAGTGCAGCAAGGATTGCATCAGCTACATTACGCTGATTATCGTTTAATAATGGTCTAACTCGATTTGCTTCATCAATAAATACCTGAATATCTCCATCATCATTTTCTAGGACATTATCTAATAACTGATCTAATGTAGGCAAATTATAATCAGTTAAAGTTTTACCACTCTGATTAATTATAGATTCAATTTGACGAAGAGCAGTCTGTTCAGCAAGTACAACTGGCATTGAATGGTGTATGTAATCCTCAATCATATAATCTTTAAATGTATTCCAAAGGTGTAAAGGATCATCAGGTTCACATAAAGTCAATATGATGGAAAACAGTTGCCTAATTTGTTTAGGCATTCGAGTTGCTACAGCTTCAGTTAATGTATTTCTCCATTCAATGTCATCTTGCAATAGACCTAATCGATAACATGCTTCACGAAATGTATTAAAAACAGTGGCATGAATAGTACGCAAATCCTCAAAAGACATTGCACCTTTTACATGCAAAAGCAACAATCTAAGAAAAAATACTTCACTGGTTAGATTGACTTTATATACATTCGCACAATCACCTTATCACTGCCTCTTTGTCTTACTTTCCACTTGCAATTTTTACCATCAAAAACAAAGTGATACGGAATTTCAACATAAGAATACTGACGTTCTTCATTTATCTCAGCATTTAATTTAAACCAAGCGGTTAGGTGAGTGTCACGCTGTGCAGCACGATCTATAGCTACTCGTTCTTCTCTTTCGTTAAAATATACCCTCTGATTATTAGGAAGGTGGACTTGAAGGCGGATAATAGTATGTGACATATCACTTATGGAATACTCAAATATTCGCCAAAGAGCCTCTGGTGCAGAAACAAAGCGACAATTTAAATATGTGTTAATTTCATCATGGTCAAGACTTTCATTAATTAACACATGAGCACAATCATGCCCCTTATAGAATTATTTATATAAATACATAACTGACTTAATAGACATGCAAGCTTCAACATTAATATGTGCTTGGTATTTTTTAGATAACCAAGGGTTGTAGGGTACAACCCATCGATTATCAACTTGGTTACCTTTTATAACGACTACTCTACCATTATCTAAACGCCTGTAGTGAGGATAGCCATTGAAAGTTGCAACAGTGTGAGGATTAAATTCTTTAGGAAACTTTTTTGTGCAAATCCCATCTTTCATGCAAGAAGAATTAGGATTCAAAATTCCACATGGTCCGTGAATCATACATGTTTTTATAATTTCAAAAAGTTCAGGATCAACAGTTTGATCTGGAATTTCAGCTGATATTAGACTATCAATATCCTCTGCTGTTTCTAGCTTATCATCATTTACAAAGTGCAATAAAATATGTACATGTGGCAAACCACGTTTTTGAAACTCAATAACCTGTACATGACTTATAACTTTACCTAAGACTCCGTGTTTAAAAATATCATCTAGGAAGCATTTAAGTTTCATCTTAAATACACGACAAACTAAATCAGGTCTGTCAGATGGGCTCTCACCTGGATTTAAATTTTCTGTAATTTCTTTCCATTTTGGATTGCAGGTAAAAGTAATAAAAAGATCTGGTTTGCCATATCTCTTTATAATTGCCATTGCATCTTCAAAATTTTCTTTTAAAGCTCTTGGACTTCCAACATATGAGGATGGTAGTATAACAACACGACCTGGTCTTACATTAAGGTTATTTGCAGCGTTATTTACATGTTCATATAATGTATCATATTGTTCACTTCTAAGTCTGTTTTGGTTATTTCTAATAAAAGCAAGGCGCTGACCTTCAATCTTGACATATGCATCAACAGCATACTGTTGAAAAAGCTTCTTACCATAAAATATAGAATTAAAGGTTTCTCTAACAGAAAGCCTGTAATTGTAGTACTGAGACAAAGTAACCCGATTTCTAACACGTGTAGCTCGGTCAGGATGATGCTCTAGTTGCTCATGCCATCCAGCATCACCTCTTGGAAAAAATATTGGATATATCATTGGATCTAGATTTGCAGACATACTTGAAATTGTTTTTAAGGCCTGACCTCGAGGGTATATAACTACTTCCCTAGATGGAGGTGGAGCACCATCATCCCCAACAAAAACAATGGCAACTTCCTCATGTAAAGGAAGATTGTATCGACGTCTATCACCACCTTCAAGCAATGACATTTTAACAATCGAAGTTGGTCGACCTTCTAAAGCTGCTTGACGTACTTCTTCATCTTCAATTTCAGCCATGTTTTTAAATGCAAGAGCAAATGGGTTCTCTTGACTAATTATAGTCTGCAAAAATTCCATCAACTCACGTATGCAACAATCATTTTGCTCCATTCGAAAATTTAAAGCAGTATTAGGATCATAAACATATAACTGACAATATGCAGGCAGAACATTTTGATCAGGTCTCAGATTACCAACACGATGCACAATTTGTCCGCAAATCCTAAAACAGGGCGGCCCATGATCAGACGGAGGAGCTATTCTTGCTGTGAATGAAGCAAAAGATAAACAGGCATTATAACTTCAAATATGCTTGAAGAAATTTTGATTCATAGCACGATCAACATGGTTGCCTGTCATTAAATCGTGCATGAGCAGTGGATAAGGCGAAAGTGGAGCTAACGCAACTTTTCCAGAATGGCAGCACAGAAAATGTGTTTCATTTAAAAATTTTTTGGCACCACAATATTGACAAATATGGTTCATTTCTCCAAGGTAATTACTCACTATAAAAACATTATTTCTTGCTATGCAATGCATTCCACGTCTATGTAATACTCTCCTAGCCTGATTTCTTTCATTTTGGCGACGATTAATTTCTTTTCGCCTAGCCTGATTTCTTTCATTTTGGCGAAGATTAATTTCTTCTCGCCTTGCCTCATTTCTTTCATTTTGGCGAAGATTAATTTCTTCTCGCCTTGCCTCATTTCTTTCATTTTGGCGACGATTAAGTTCTTCTCGCCTAGCCTCATTTCTCTCATTCCGACAATTTCTTCTTATTTCAGCTCTCAAGTTATTTGACATAACTAAGAAACTATGTTTGATAAAACTTGATTTGATTAATTTTTTGTTATACTAATCTAAAATGGAAAAACATAATATGTGCATTTCTAATTATCAATATAAACTCTATAAGACTATTTATATGTTTTCTAATAAAAATTATTGACCTAAAGTCTTAACTTAACTGGTTTAAAACAGAGAAAAACCTAAAAGTTAAACATAAGTTGAACCACTAAGTATTACATTTAAAGTAATAAAACAAAATATTTTAGAAATAAATTAAAATAAAATTATAACAATTTTAACAATTTTTTAATGCTAATAATAACTAAAGTAAATAGTAAAATTATTTACAAATAAAAAAACGACATGCCAAATTGCAAATTGCAAATAAAACTTGTCTAACATGTAACATCATATAGTTCACATGTGGCTATCTTTAATGATTACTTTCTTATAATAAAAATCTAAAGAGAATAATATAAACATTAATATGTGTATAATGCAACAATTAGGCATATAAAACAAACAAATAGAATAAGAAAAAATTGTAGCTAAATTACATAATATTTACTATCAAGAAATCAAAAACTATATGAAATAAATAAAAATTAATAGACAAATTATTTAACATTTAACCACATAAGAGTTGTTTTGAAAGTTTAGACTCTCAAATCAGAAATAAAAATCAATAAATATAAATTTAAAAAATTAAAATATCAAAAATAAATAAAAATACTTGCAAAAATCGAAACTAAACAACAACTTTTTTGAAACGTAAAGATGTATTTACAACAAATAAATAAATTAACACAAAAAAAAAAAAAAAAACTACTGATAAAAATTCATAATGTTTGACCTTTGGTCATTCTGCCTCCCAGCACCACTCCTCCTACCGGTGGCCCCATATGGGGTCTGTCTCCTCCATCTAAAGGAGGGATCATCTCCCCCATATTGGCACCACCGGAAGAAGGCCCTCTGTGATAATGGGCCTGGGTGCTGGGAGCAATATAAAAGGAAACTCTCCCAAGATGCTAAAAAAAAAGCAATAAATATGATTACATACCATATGTGCATATATATATATATATATATATATATATATATATATATATATATATATATATATATATATATATATATATATATATATATATATATATATATATATATATATATATATATATATATATATATATATATATATATGTATATATATATATATATATATATATATATATATATATATATATATATATATGTATATTTATATATATATATATATATATATATATATATATATATATATATATATATATATATATATATATATATATATATATATATATATATATATATATATATATATATATATATATATATATATATATATATGTATATATATAAATTCTGCATAAAACGACTAACATATTAATTTTAAAAACGACTAAAATTCACTTTACCTGTTGCAACTGAAGAATGTGTTGCTGTTAAGAAAAAAACATATATATATATAAACAATTAAATCATGTATTTATATACAAACTTCACAAATTTAATGTTTATATTTAAATACACATAACACCCATATAAATGCATAAGTGTGAAAACATGTTACCTGACACTGATGCCAATGGTGCTTCTGTGGAGGCAAAAAAAAAAAAAAAAAATTAACATATACTACAGTCATGAAACTTCAAACATAAAAAAAATTGAATGTTTATGTTTTAATACACATAACACCCACAAAACTACATAAGTATGTAAAACACACTACCTGAAATAACTGCAAGGGGTGCTGTTGGAGAAGCGAAAAAAAAATTAAAGTTTAAATTAACACAAACCAAACATTCATAAAATTGCATACAAAAGAAAAAAATTTAATGCTAATTTAAATGCATAAAAAATTAATATGCATAAAACCTATAAAACTGTATAAGTATGCTAAACCCACTACCTGACACAACTGCCAACGGTGCTTCTGTAAAGGCAAAAAAAAAAAAAAAATAGTAACGTTCAAATTAACATATATTTAACAGGTATGAAACTGCATACAAATATTAAAAATGTAATGTTTCAGCTTGAATAATACAACACCCAAAAAATACAGAAGTATGCAAAATACATTACTTGATGCAGATCCCGTTGGTGCTTCTGTGGAGGCAAAAAAAAAAAAATTAAAAGTTAAAAAAATTAACATAAGCTACAGAGTCATGAAACTTCATACAAATATAAAAAAATTGAATGTTTATGTTTCAATTGAAATTTTTTTTTTTTTTTTTTTTTTTTTTTTTTTTTTTTTTTTTTTTAGTTTACAATGTTAGTCGTGATACAAAATAATATAAGTCGTGATATATAATAATATAAGTCTGATACATATATAATAATATAAGTCGTGATATATAATAATATAAGTCTGATACATAAAAATATTTAAGACTTCTACAAGAAAAGAAAAAAAAAAAAAAAAAAATGAGTATATATATATATATATATGTATATACAATTCAGCGTACTAACAATATAAGACTAGGTTTTCGAAAGAAGATCAGAAGGATCTTATCACCGGAACCTTAAAAAAGACATAATGCAAAGATTTAACATAATGCAAATATGCAATATACTAATACAATATAACATAATGCAAATATACAATATACTAACATTTTAATACTCAATATGCTGAAGATTTGAAAAATACATTTTACATAAATTTTTAGTAGAATTTTAGAATGTTGTCCATACAGAGAATGAAGTTTTTTAATTTAGTTTTAAAAACAGGAAGAGTAGTAGAAGGGTCAAAATTTGGTAATACTATTTTATTCCAAAGATGGGGTGCTCGATATGCAATACAGAATTGGTTGAACTTCGTTTTACAAAATGGTTCATTTAGAAAACTATTACTTCTTAATGTGTATTTATTTATTGGTTTTAAAGAAAAAAGGTCATTGAAAACAAGTAAAGATAAATCGTTTTTCCACATAAAAGTAAAACATAAAACATTAAATATGTTAAGTTTATAAACATCTAGTACATTCATATAATCAAAAAAATATTTCGAACGTGAAAAGCGATCCGCATAATTAACTACACGGATTGCATGTTTCTGACGGCGATAAAGATGTTGTAATTTACTTTTCTCTGTACTTCCCCAGGCTATGATTGCATAATTTATATAATTATGTATAAATGAATAATAGAGCTGGGTTAAGTTTTTTTTGTTTAGATAATTTCGAGCTTTGTATAAAATGCCAATATTTTTAGAAACTTTGGTGCTTATATGATCAATATGCTTTCTCCAAGTAATATTTTCATCAAGATAAACACATAAGAATTTTATAACAGTATCTCTTTTTATTATAGTTTCATCAATGTAAATTTGAGGCATATTATTTGTTAAAAATCGTTTTTTTGCGCAGGAGTGAAAAACAATCCATTTTGTTTTGTTAATATTTAAAGTTAATTTATTAGCTTTGAACCAGTTCGAAATGTGTTTGAGTTCTTTGTTTGTAGTTGAAAAGAGTTCATAAATATCAGTATGGGATAAGAAAAGATTAGTATCATCAGCGAACATTATACTTTTCAATTTGGAAGCTTTGTTTAAATCGTTTACATAGATTAAAAATAGTAGTGGTCCGAGAATAGAGCCTTGTGGAACACCACAAGTTATGCTCAGGGGTTCACTTTGATAACCATCATTACTATACACAAGTTGCTTTCGATTTGTTAAGTAGCTTTCAAACCATTTTAAAATTTTATTGTTTAAACCATAATATTTAATTTTTTGGATTAAGATGTGGTGATCGACCGTATCAAAAGCTTTTGATAGGTCAATAAAGACACCTAGTGTGTATTGAGATTTTTCAAAAGATTTAGAGATGTTATGTATAAATTGAATGATGGCATGTTCAGTTGAGCTCCCTTTTCTGAAACCATACTGATTGTTATATAATAAATTGTTGTAATTAAAATAATTGTATACTCTATTGAAAATAATTCTTTCTAAAATTTTAGAAAATATAGAAAGAACAGAGATAGGGCGATAATTATTGATATTGGATCTGTCGCCTTCTTTATGGAGAGGGGTAACTCTGGCAAGTTTTAAACGTTCAGGAAAAATACCTTGATGAATAGATGCTCTGAAAATTTTGAAAAGAATATTTTTTAATTGTTCATAGCAATCTATAACAATATTCCCGTTTATTTCATCTGCACCAGGTGCTTTATTCTTTTTTAAAGATTTAAAAGCTTTCTCAAACTCATCAAATGATAGTTCAGCAGATAATTCTTCAGAGGAAATATTTTTATCAAAAGGTAACAAAAAATCATAAAATGAGGTCTGAGTTTTTTGTATTTTACTTGATAAGATTGATCCAATTTCAGTAAAATATTTATTGAATTCATGAGCTATTATTTGTGGCTCATGCAAGCTATTGTTATCAACTTTAAGCATTTGTGGCAAAGAGCTTGAGCATGTTTTTTGTTTTCCTGTAATTTCTTTTAATATTTGCCAAGTGCGTTTTGAGTCATTTTTAGCTTTATTAATTAATTTTGAATAGTAATTTTTTTTTAATTTTTTTCGGATTTTTTCGAATAGATTTTTGTAATCTTTGTAAATTTTTTCGCTATCTGGTGTTTTTGTTTTTAGATATTTTATGTATAGCCTTTGTTTAGTTTTGGATGATTTTTTGAACCCCTTGGTAATCCAGGGATTATCAAAGTGTTTTGTTTTTAATGTAATTGTAACAATTGGAAAATTAGACTCGTAAACAGAGATAAAAGTTTCATAGAATTTTTCATAAAGGTTGTTTGCATTTTCATTAAAATTTAAGTGTTTCCAATGTAATAATGAGAGCTGATTTTTAAAGGCCTCAATGTTTGATGATGTATAAAAACGTTTTTTTACAATTTTATTTAATTTTTGTTTAGGCAGTTGGTCGGTGTTTATAGTTAGAAAAATAGGAAAGACCTAATCTTAGGTTGTTTCTTCGAGATCGATTCTCCCAATCTAGTGTCTTCTTATTTAAGTTGTTTATCTCCTTTTCGTAACGCTTCGTGATCTTATTTATTTTTTCCATAATAGTTGTTTCTTGGAAGTTAAGACTTTCTCTTCCCACAACATCCTTCGGCTTTCCATCGTTTCTTTAGCGAAATCCTCATTAACATATATCCCAGTTCCTCGCAAGTTTTTTGTAGCGTTAAGTATTTTTGTTTTGTCTTGAAAATTTAATAACTTTAGGACAATCGTTCTTGGTTTCTTATCTTCTTTAGGTTGGCCTATTCTATGAGCTCTTTCTATGATAATTTCATTACTAATTTTTAGTTGTTTTTTAAACATTTCCTTTACTGCATTTTCGCACTCATTCCAATTTTCATTTGGCTTTTCAAATATTCCATCTAATCTTAGGTTGTTTCTTCGAGATCGATTCTCCCAATCTAGTGTCTTCTTATTTAAGTTGTTTATCTCCTTTTCGTAACGCTTCGTGATCTTATTTATTTTTTCCATAATAGTTGTTTCTTGGAAGTTAAGACTTTCTTTAAAATCGCGAAGGTCGTTTTCTATGCTTAAGACTTTGGATTTGTTTATATCTACTTCTTTTTCAATTTTGTCTAACCGATTAGTGAGTATTTTTAAATTAGCACTAATTATATCAGTAAAGTTTTTCTCTTGATCTTTTAACAGGCGTTCTGTTTCTTTTAAAATACTCTTTTTTTGTTCTTCGAGTTTGTTTGTAATTAACTTCTCGATACTTTTTAATGTAATTTCCATTATTTTTAAAATTAACTTTAAAACTTATAAATACAAATATATAATGTGTTATTGTTAAGGTTCTTTATTCGTTTTTCTTTTATGATTGTTTCGATAACCACGGATTAAAAAAAAAGTTGATTGAATACTCAATTAGGCAGCCATCTTTGTTTATGTTTCAATACATAAGTTTGCTAAACACACTACCTGAAATATTTGCCAGGGGTGCTGTTGGAGAGGCAAAAAAAAATTAAATTTTAAATTAGCACAAACCAAACATTCATAAAACTGCATAAAAAATAAAAAAATTTAATGCTTATGTTTTAATACGCATAACACCTATAAATCTGTATAAGTATGTTTCAGTTTAATACACAGAACACCCAAAAAATACATAAGTATGCAAAACACATTACTTGATATTGATCCTGTTGGTGCCTCTGTGAAGGCAAAAAAAAAAAAATAATACTAATAATAATAAAGAAATGTTTTAGCTAATATAATAAAACAGAAATGTATTATAGTCGCACTTTGCTTACCGTTTGATTTTTCTAATTTTTCTAAAAAAGAAATTTATTAACAATAACATAGAAACTAACTTGCAAAGTATAAAATAAGTTTAAACCACAAAACTAAAAAGTATTTAATATTGTTTGCAGAAAACAAACGGCATCAAAATAGAAAATAAATAAAAAATTAATTTTAATTAACACATAAATCATGTAATGTTTTATCTCTTTATATCTAATATAATATACCTCTATAACAGTGCAACAAATAAAAACACAACAAACAACAATTAATCATAAAACAAAATAAAATATTTACTTACTAAGTTGTTGTAATATAAGACCTAAGGAAAGGGGTAAAAAGTTAATTAAAAGAAGCAAAAAAACCATAGATTAGACTTTTTTGTAAGTAAAATGCTATACTAATTATAAATAGTATAGCATTTTAAACACAAATGAAATATATTCAAACTTTGTTTACCAACTGAATCTTCCAAGGTTTCTAAACAAAATAAAAAAGCCTATAAACTTTAAAAAAGAAACTAACTTGCTGAATATAGAATATATATAACTTTATGAAAATTAAAAAATGTATTAATATATTTGGACTTAAAAAAAACAAAACAAATACAACAAAAAAAATTGCTGACTTAGTTTGTCCATTACTTCCGCTAAACATAACAAAAAGTTATAACTAACACATTGCAGATGGTGAAATCTTATATATATATATATATATATATATATATATATATATATATATATATATATATATATATATATATATATATATATATATATATATATATATATATATAAATTAGTAGAAAATCACTTAACAAACTTTTTTCATTTTACACTGTGTTTCATCAATTAAGACTCATCAGAAAATCTTAATTGATGAAACACAGTGTAAAATGAAAAAAGTTTGAAAAAATTTATTATTGCTCTGTTCTTTTAAGAACATTGAGCACTCTATTTTGTAGAATACATTTAAATTTATTTGTATATATATATATATATATATATATATATATATATATAAATATATAAATATATATATATATATATATATATATATATATATATATATATATATATATATATATATAAATATATAAATATATATATATATATATATATATATATATATATATATATATATATATATATATATATATATATATATATATATATATATGAATATATATATATATATATATATATATATATATATATATATATATATATATATATATATATATATATATATATATATATATATATATATATATATATATATATATATATATATATAAATGTAGCTTACATGAGGATAATTCTTTTTCACTTATCTCTTGAACATCTAATATATATTTACAAAATTTATATACTTTATATATTATATACCATTCACTTATTCAATTCAACAAACTTTTTTATTTATTTATTTTTTAATTTTGTTAAAAATGTCCGAACTTAATTGTTTGATATTTTCACGACGCAACCGAAACTCAGAATATAAAGAAAATTTTCGTTTTACTCCGAAACTTAGCATTTAAGATTCTAGCATGTTAAATAAAGATTACACACGTTTTCAAGGTTCACTGTTTTACAAAAACATCAATCTAAAATAGGGGAAATAAACAATAACCAAATTTCGGGTGCATCCTTGTAAAGTCCAAAAATTATTTTAAATATTTTTTATTTAATTAAATTTTAGAACATGTGCAACTGCAACCATGGCCCCCACATCTTGAAACCGGGCCCCATGCTAGAGCTCTCTGCGGGCCCCCCCCCCAACCCTTCACACACACACACATACCCTTATTGCATTGCATACAATAAAATTTTTTTTTTTCTTTGGCCACAATAAACTTATAAAGTTTTTTATTTAAGAAACCGCTTTTGCTTTCACAATCTATCTCATTTTTGTATTTATTTAAAGTTTTTTGCTTTTAAAAAAGATTAGGTTTTTAGATGTTTAAATGTTATTGAAAAGTTAAAAATCAAATTGTCAATTTTTCAATTTGATTTTTCAACTTAATGAGACTGAAAATTTTAAAGATTTAAAGCCGAACCCCATTTATCTCCGTATCCTAGTGCTAGAGTACTGACTAAAATTTTGATAGTGTTTAATGCAGAAACAGAATCTTTCACCAAAAATTTACTTAATATTAAAAAAAATAGAAACAAAATTTGGAATTGAAAAAAACGCAAATGTAAAATTTTTAATAAGTAAATTTTAAAAGATTCTTTTAAAATAAATTAACTTAATAAAATCTTACCTGAATATCAAACACCTCCAGACAATAACACTCTACTAAATTATTAGATTCATAAAAAATACGATTGAATATCTAACACTATTTAAAACCAATAATAATAAAAAAATAATAATAAAAAACAACTTACTTATATTTAAAATAAGGTCAACATTAGCTTCTATAAAATTAACAGCCTGTCAAGATTCATCCCCTACTAAACAGACTGTTTCATTAAGTAAAGCATTAAAATCTTTAGCAACTTCAAAAACAAATTAAAAAATACATACTACATATAAATAAAAGCATACTTAACAATTATATCATTTATATGATAATGATAATAGAATCTAAGATATCTCAAGAAATACAAAACTTACTGCTTGCAAATCTAAAATGCCTTGTGCATAACCAGTTAATAGCGGTCTGAGTTGACTCTTTCAAAACTATAAACACAGTATAATACCATTTCGATAGTTATCTGAATTGTCATTGTTGAGCACTTGGTTTAAAATGTTTAACGGGGGCAGATATGAAACTTTAAACTTTTTTATTATCTTAAGATTAGGTTATTTTAACTTTATATCATTTTTAAAAATAACCAAGTTGGAAAAAATGATTTATTTTAAATATAAAATAAATTTTTTACTCATATTCTTAATAGAAACAACTTATTTTTTTATTTTTTTTTCTTTATCCCCCTGACTGTGTTCAAAAAAAGTTTGTCGCGGAAAGCTTTAATTTTTAAAAAGCAAAACAAAACAATTTCATAGTTCTCTTTTTATTGTGTTCTATTTTTGAATTTTTAAAAAAACCAATAAAAAATTTAAAAAAAAAAAGAAGGTTCTAACGATTGGACTCAAACCTCGATAGATATTTCAGAATGTCGTCTGCTTGGTCACACTGGCAAATATTCCTTTACTAAATACTTAGATACATATAAAACACAATTGAATATTTTAAATAAAATTACATAAAACTAATTATAAAAAAAAAACTTACTTATATTCAAAATAAGGTCGTCTTTAACTTGTATAAAATTAACAGCCAGTCAAGAATCAATACAACACCTATAAAACAGAATGTTTCATTAAGTAAAACATTAGAAATTTAAAGTTCCGTAATTTTAAAAACAGATGCAAAAATACATGCTATTTTTTTAAGTATATTCAATATTTATATCATTTATGACAACAATAATAGAAGATACAATGTCATTTCAAGAAATAAAAAAATCTTACCAAGTAAACATTTGCAATGCCTCGGCGCAGTTTGTTCAGATCAGTTTAAAGTGTTCGAGTTGACTCTTCCAATCACATACGGAGAATCATACTATTTTGATGGTTTTCTAAATTCTGTCATTGTTGCGCACTCGGTTTAGAATATTTAACAAGGGTGTTGTAAATTAGCTGTAAAACTCTAAATACTTTTATTACCTAAATATCGATAGTTTTAACTTTTTTTTCATTTTAAAAAATAATAAATTTCATAAGATAATTTATCTTAAATTTAAAATTTTTAAATATTTTTTTAATAAAAATACATTTTTAAAACCCCCTTACTGTTTTAAATATTCAGGTCGCCGCGTGGCAAGTTCAAATCATCAGCTTGCTTTTTTTGTTAAATGCACTTTATAGATTTTATATTCTATATATACACATGTTATATACTCATTTTCCTTGCGCGAACTCAACTTAGTTGGAGAAATGTAAATGTAAAACTAAAATAACATGACAATTAAGCGCAACAAATTTCTCCTGTTTTTTGATGTTTTTAGAACTTTTAAGCTTTCTTTAAAAATTCTCTTCCTTTCGTTTGTTTAAGTGTAAAATATTTTTACATTTGTTAAGTATATAATCTCTATACATAATCTTTATTTCGTACTTTAGAAAAATCGAAAATGAATTTAAAAAGAAAACATGCCATAGGTAGGATTCGAACCATGGCTCTTCAGGTCAGCTGCCAGCGAGCTGACCACTAAGCTATGCCACTATGAACGATTGAACAAATTTTAAAAATATATAGTAAATAAAAGTCTTTATAAAACGGCCATCGATCAAAATTAAGATGTTGCCGCAATGCAGTTTTCAAGTGAAAGTAAAACTTAAAAACTTGATACATGTTTTAGTATGTTTTGACATTTCACATTTTGAAGTTTACATAAGTTATTTATTAGCACACACTTTCGTTAATGTTTTCTTATAAAAAGGTGCTGCGACTCTTCCTCGCCAGTACCTCGGTTGCAATGGCTGCGTTGGGTTTTGTGTCAAACGTGCTCGAAAGGGAACTACTACTATTGAGATCCGTATTATTATATAAAGATGATATGTTTCAGTTTTAATACACAGAACACCCAAATAATACATAAGTATGCAAAACACATTACTTGACACTGATCCTGTGAAAGCAAAAAAAAAAAAAAAAAAAAAATTAAAAAAATAAATTTTTTAACTGACATAATAAAACAGAAATGTATTATAATGGCACTTTGCTTAACATTTGATTTTTCTAATGTTTCTAAATAGAATAAAGAAATTTATTAACAATAACATAGAAACTAATTTGCAATGTATAGAAAAACTAAAAAACCTGAAAACTAAAAAGTATTTAATGTTTGCAGAAAACAAACAGCAACAGAATAGAAAAAAAAATTATTCTAACCTTGATTGCGACGTACTAATTTTTTTTTTACACTATTAGGTAATGATCAACATAGTAAAGTTTAAATGACAAAAGTTTACTTTAAGTTAAAACCATATTTTATTGTAGATAAAGTAAATTTATGATTTTTGGTAGAGCACTAAAGTAAAACTAAATAAAAAAAAATAAAATTCAACTAAATTGAAATGCAGTTAAACATAAAAAATAACTCTACCATCATGAGAAAAGGTAAAATTATAAAAACAAACAAACAAACAACAACAATAAAAGAATATTTCTTTTTATTAAAAATAAGAACCTCTTATTAAAAAAAATAACAGATAAGGACACATCAATGAACAAATAGACTTATCGATTAAAAACATACAGAGTGAAAAAGCAATTTTGAAGTTCTTTCACAAATTTATTGTAAGTACTTATTAGATACCCCCTAATTCAGTGATTATTGTTGATTATTATAATAATTATTAACTGCAATTTAAAGTATTCACAAAATCTAAACTGAAAATAAAGTATTATTCTGACACGGAGAATCATAAACACGGCCACAGCAGCAAATTATTTTAATATTTTGCATGTTCTGCTGACTAAAATATTGATGGTGTTTAGTGTAGAAACAGGATGTACATCTTTTCAACAACTTTAGATAAGAGTATTCTCTTCCTCTTTAATAAAGGGAAACCTTTTTTTCTTGTTCTGGGCCCACACTCTATGTACACTATAGGATGTGGGCTCTTATCTCAATTGATAAGGGCCCACATCCTTATTCTTATTGAAATTGCTAAACGATATTTTAATTTCATACTTAATTATAAAACCTAATTTTAATCTTGCAGAGATTGTTACAACTTAATTGGCTAAAATAAATATCGAAAAAGTAAATATAATTTAGAGCAATCAAATTATTAGTAAAATATCTCATAAAATAGAATAACACAATCACATTAGCAAAAATTAATGTTTTTCTTAATCAGTTTTAAAGATGAAGAAAAATTAGAAATTAAAACCTACAATATGTTATAACCTGTCGCACTAAAATTAAAATACCAAACAAAATATTGTTATTTAATTTTAATTAACTAACAATATTTTGTAACACTTAACACATACACACAATAACACTTTACTAAATACTTAGATTCATATAAAACAAAGTTGAATATTTTACATAAAATTATTCAAAACAAATAAAAAAAAAACAAAAAAAAAACTTACTTATATTTAAAAAATGGTCGTCTTTAGCTTGTATAAAATTATCAGCCTGTCAAAAATCAATGCAACACCTATAAAACAGAATGTTTCATTATGTAAAACATTAGAAATTTAAAGTTCAGTAATTTTAAAAACAGATTAAAAAATACATACTATTTATATAAATATATTCAATAATTATACTATTTATGACAACAATTTATGACAACAATAACTATATCATTTATGACAATAATAATAGAAGATAATATGTCATTTCAAGAAATACAAAAATCTTGGTTGCACATTTTACAATGCCTCGTGCAGTTCAGTTCAGATGAGCTATAAGCGTTCGAGTTGACTCTTCCAATATTATACGGAGTATCATACTATTTTGATGGTTTTCTTAATTCTGTCATTGTTGCGCACTCGGTTTAGAATAATTAACTGGGGCGTAGTAAAGTAGCTGTAAAACTCTAAAAAAATTTTATTATTTTGATATCAGATAGTTTCAACTTTTTTTTCATTTTAAAAAATAATAAATTTAATAAAATGATTTATTTTAAATCTAAACTTAAAATTTTGAGTTATTCTTTTAATGTTACTGTTTTAAAAAAATTTTAGGTCGCCGCGTGGCAAGTTCATCAGCTTGCTTTTTTTTTTTAAATGCATTTTATAGTTTTATAGATTTTATATTCTATATATACATGTTATATACCCATTTTTCTTGCATAATCTCAACTTAGTTGGAGAAAACTTTAAATGTAAAACTAAAATAACATGACAAATAAGCGCAACAAATTTCTCCTGTTTTTTGACGTTTTTAGAACTTTTAAGCTTTCTTTAAAAATTCTCTTCCTTTCGTTTGTTTAAGTGTAAAATACTTTTACATTTGTTAAGTATATAATCTCTATACATATTCAAAAGTGATAAGTTTTGTATTTAAAAAAAAATCGAAAAAGATTAAAAAAAAGAGTTCCTCGCACGGGAGTTGAACCCCGGCTCCCCTGATTAGTAGCTCAGCAAGCTGACCACCAAGCTACGCCGTCTTATCTATTAATGACATTTTTAAAAATATATACTTAACAAAAACTTTATAAAACAGCTATCGGTCAAAATTTAAGGAGATGTTGCCGCAATGCAGTTTTCAAGTGAAAGTAAAACTTAAAAACTTGATACATGTTTTAGTATGTTTTGACATTTTGCATTTTGAAGTTTACGTAAGTTAGTTATTAGCACACACTTTCGTTAATGTTTTCTTATAAAAAGGTGCTGCGACTCTTCCTCGCCAGTACCTCGGTTGCAATGGCTGCGTTGGGTTTTATGTCAAACGTGCTCGAAAGGGTACTACTACTATTAAGTTCAGTATTATTATATAAAGATATAATAAAATTCAAAACTTTCCATTTCCTGAAAGACTTTAAATAAAAGAAATAAACATTCACTTATTTGCGTAGTGAAAAAAATAGAAGTTTAATATGTTCTGATCTCAGTTGATAAGAACAAAAAGCATCAGGTGTTATTGCTGGTGCTCAAATTATTAGATGAGTACTACAAAAACACATTTACCTTTGGCGAGCTGCTTGTAAAAAATCACATTTATTGATAAAACATCAGAAGACAAAAAAAAACTTGCGTTCAGCTGATAGCTTATGCGTTTTTTTTTGAAAATAAAATTAATAAATAAATTTTTTTTGTGCCATAGTGTCATAGACCAAATAACTTTGGTCTATGACACTGAAACACATCATTCTTTTCAAAGATGAAATAAACGAGATTTATTTTAGAAAAAAACAAATAATGCTGAGGAAAATCTACATGAAAAAATGGACTCAAATTGTTTGACATATATAATAAGACATGGTAGTGATTGTAATGGCGTCTGGGTCTGCATGAACTTGAAGGTGTCAGTTGTTTCAAAATATTCGCGGGATGGCCTAATTATTTAAGATATACAGACATATTGGATAACTACTTAATACCTTCTATTGAAATTTCCCAAAAGACACAAGAATTTTTCAACAAAGCAATGCTCCATACTACTAAGGGGTCGTCCATAATGTACGTACGCTGATAGGAGGAGAGAGATGTCTTCAAAAAGCGTACAAAAGCGTATGGTGGTGGTGGTGGTGGGGGAGGGGGTTAATTTAAAAGTACATACATCAATTTTTTAATTTATTACAATTAACCAGCCAATCAATTGAAAAATTTAAATTCTGACTAAAGATCCTAGTTTGCCAACATAAAAAGATGTTTGGTATAGGGAGTAGACGATATTGTTTCAATCAATTCACACACATGCAAGGGATTTTTTAATGTTCCAGATAGAACACTTCCATACCTTGTGCAAATTCCAAACTTAAGTATGTTCATACCTTTGCTAAACAAGGAGGCCTTGCAAAAAATTAAGAAGGCGGAGGTCTGGAAGCAAAAAAGCCCTGAAAAAATAAGAGGCGGGGTGTAAATTTTGTATGGTCATAACTTATATTATTTAAAATAATTTTGTTCAAAATTTAAGGTTTGTCAATAAATTTAAATTTAGTTTTAGATGGTAAAATTGAAGTTTTACTACACTAGTGCCCTCACGTTTGGGCGTGTGTGTGTGTGTGTGTAGGGGGTCGGGGTCGCAAGGGTTTTAGGTTTTTTTGTTCCTAGGCCTCCGTCATTCCAATTTTGTGCAAAGCGTCCTCATTTGGCATAGTTATACTAAAATTTTAAAGCTTTGACAAATTTAACACATTTAGCATAAGCATACTTATGTTTGGAGATTGTGCAAGCTCCAAACTTGCACAAGCTCCAAACCTAAGTATGCCAAAATGCTAAATGTGTGAAAGTGTTCTATAAAGAACATCAAAAAACTCTGCGGCGCCCATACACACATGCCACCCCATATATACTGGCCATGAGTAAAGCGTATTTCAGACAATATAATTTTTGAGTTGGCAAAAAATAGGTTTTAGCAGTGCTGTGGCTAATTGGTTGGAGCACTTTTTTTTTTCCATAAACTTTTTCATTATAAAAAAATTGGGATGGGTGGGGGTGTTTTAAAAGAGTAAGTACTGTTTTAGGGGGAGAAGGACTTAGAAGTAAGCATGGCAACAGGGGGAGGGAGGAGGTCAGGTTAGGGTTAGGGTTAGGGTAAGATTTTAAAATATTTTGCGTACGTACTATATGGATAACCCCAAGATTTGCAAGCAGTTATTTGAAGAAAACAACATCAAAATTTGTTAAAATTAAAATAAATAACCTAGACCAGCTTAAAGAATAAATAATAAAGTTACTGAATATTGTTCCAAAAGAGATAGTTCTAAGTTAAGTTAACTCCATGCCAAAACATATCAGTAAATACTTAAAACGAAATGGATTTCAGCAAAATTTTTATTTTTTTTAACGCTTTTTAAGTGTTTTTCAAATAAGGTTTGTTAGTTTTGTTTTTGTGATTTGTTTATTTTAGCCACATTTTTTTTAATGCAAATGAACACTTGTTTGAATTCAGGGCCGTGCGGTGCTATGATACAAAGAGGCGGCCGCCTCAGGCGGCACCATTAAGGGGCGGTAAAGTAGCGAAATCAAAATGCAATTTCAGGGTTGCAATAATAATTAGGTACTAAATCATAAACTGGACTCATTTAAATTTTAATTACTACCAAACTCGTGAATGTTTTTATCACTTTAAAAGTTTTTTCATTGTCCACATTTTTCTATAAAAATGAAAAAAAAATTTCTCCCTCATTTAGCATTCGCTTTTGCTATTTCTTTTAATATGAATAAAAACGTTTTGAAACGCATATTAGCGTGGACTATTTTCTTATTATGTTTAAAAATACTGTTTTCAAACGTTTTTAAACGTTTGTGTTTGCCTGTCTTTGCAAGTTAAATTTTAACTTTGTAATGTCATCATGTTTTTAACTGTTAAAAACATGATGACATTACAAAGATCTTACAAAATTTTTACAAAACTTTATTACAGCAGTGACAGCAATCGTCAGCATGGAACAAAAAAGAAAAAAATTATCTGGAAGTCAATACAAAAAGAAACGCTTAAAGAATGAGGAACAAGAAAGAAAGCTCAGCAATGTTATGAAGAAATTCTTAGTACAAAAGTGCGGTTTAGATGAGCCTTCCACATCAGCAGCAACTGATTTGGCAAATAACAACACAGTGCCGCCCCAATCACTTCCAGAAGAAGACGTTGAAGAGAGCCAAATACTAACACCACCAGATCTTCATGAACAGCCAGGCAGCACATTCAATTGCGACTGCCTTGGATTTGGCAAATAAAAACACGGTGCCGCCCCAATCAATTCCAGAAAAAATTGTTGAAGAGATCCAAAAAATAACATCATCAGAAGTTCATCAAGAACCGGGCCGCATTAGCAGTGGCAGTCAGCAGGTATTAAAAGAAATTCCTTCAGATCCTGCATTATGGCTTACTTTCTGCATGTCATCTCAAACTCGTCAACTACTGGTTGAGAGGGGTCCCCATCAAATTAAAGAATTCGAGTTTCCTATTAATAAAGGAAAGCGTAGATTTTTGCCCTCGTATTATTCGAAAGTGTTGAGCAATCGTGAAGTCGTTGAGAGAAGTTGGCTTATTTACTCTATTGCAAGTGATGCCGTTTTTTGCTTTTGTTGTATATTATTTGATAATTCGTCTGATATTAGTGACTGGCCCAAAAAAGGCTATTCTGACTGGAAAAATCTTAAAGAGCCCTCACAATGCACAAAAAGTCTGTAAATCACAGAAATGCTTTTAGAGCATGGAAAGAATTGGACATTCGATTGAAGCAGAAAAAAACTATTGACGCTGAATATCAACGAATTATGGATATGGAACTTCAGCATTGGAGAGGAGTTATAAAAAGAATTATGTCAATAATTAAACTATTGGGCTCACAATGTTTAGCTTTTCGTGGATCAACTGAACATTTGTTTCAACCTAATAACGGGAACTTCCTAAAGTTGGTAGAATTACTTTCTGAGTTTGATCCAGTTATGGAAGAACATATCAGGAGAGTTCAACGAGAGTCTGATAAATGGTCAGTGACTTATCTAAGCAATAATATACAAGATGAATTGATATATTTAATGGGAAATTCAATTTTAAGAAAAATTGACGAAATAACAAAAATCGCTAAATATTTTTCTATAATCGCTGATTGTACCCCCGACGTCATTCATTATGAACAGCTCTCCTTAACAATAAGAGTTGTTACTTTTAACTCCATTCAAAATAAATATGAAATTGCAGAATTCTTTATTGGTTTTTTTGAAGCTAGTGATTCAACCGGAGAAGGTTTGGCAAAACTTATTCTGACACATTTGGAAAAATTAGGTTTTGAGTTAAAGTGGCTTAGGGGACAAGGCTATGACAACAGAGCCAATATGAAAGGAGTAAGAAAGGGTGTTCAAAATAGAATACTTGAAAAATATCCAAGGGCTTTTTATGTGCCCTGCGCATGCCATTCTTTAAACCTTGTTGTGAATGATGCAGCGTCTTCTACTACAGAAACAACATTTTTTTTTTTCTATAGTACAAGAACTTTACACTTTTTTTTCTGGTTCTATAAAGCGTTGGGAAGTGCTAAAAAAGTATGTTTCTCAATTAACTCTGAAACCATTAAGTGCTACTTGGTGGGCAAGCAGAATAGATGCTTTAAAACCATTACGATTTGCAATCTGTTACTATAAGTATATCAGATTATGTAAGGATGCTATCAGAAACCATAAAAAAAGTGAAAAGTTATAGACAACCTGGATATATTCAGATGAAAGTTGCTGCAAAGGAGATAGCAGGGAATCTCTATCTTATTATTATAATAAAAGGATATAGATGACAAAACGCTAAAAAATTATTGTTCCAGTCTTGAGTTTATACTTTCGGTTGAAAATGAAACAGATATAAATGCAAATGACCTTAGAGAAGAATTGCGTGATGTATCCAGAATGCTACCATATTCTACAAAACCTTTGGATGTTTTAAATTATTTATGCCAAAATAGCTTAATTAGTTTGTATTCAAATACTGTTGTAGCTCTGAGAATTTTATTAACTTTCCCTGTATCTGTAGCTAGTGGGGAAAGAAGTTTCTCCAAATTAAAATTAATAAAAAACTACTTAAGAAGTTCAATAGGACAAACAAAACTTAAAAATCTGACATTAATTTCTATTGAATCTGCAATGGCTAGCACTCTAGACTACACATCAGTAATTAACGAACTTGCTAAAGTTAAAGTTAGAAGAGTAAAGCTGTAATACTGTACATTGTTGTAGTTTATAGTTGAAATCATTATTTTAAAATTTCAAAATAAAAAGTAGAATTCGTACATTTTGTGCAGTTTTTTTTAAAATAACAATCGAAGGTTATTTTAAAGAAAAACATTTAAGGGGCGGCATTTCGAAGATTTGCCTCATAATGAGAAAATCTACCGCACGGGCCTGTTTGAATTTTAATAAATTATTTTTCAATTTTTTTTATTTTTAATTTTTTATGATAATTTAAATTGTTTGTTTGACTTATTTCAATTAAAAAAAAATTGAATACTTATATATATACTTTTAATATATATACTTTTAGTTTTTAAAATATTTAACTTTTAAACTTATATTCATACTACAATAACTTGATGGATTGTTAATAAAAGTTAATACTCTATAACTAATTAATTTTGTGCAAATATAACCCTCGGCCACATAAAACACTGGAAAAAATTTTGAATTAGTTGATTAACTGGTTAGAGTAC
>NC_061170.1:1185657-1213157 GCF_022113875.1 Hydra vulgaris
ATGTGAGATAACTATGTATAAAGGAAAGTAAAGAAGTTTTAGGTTTTTTGTGACAAAAATGATCTAGCTTTGAAACATATACCAATACTTTTAAGTATTTTAGTGTTTTTGGCATTTATATAGGCTGTCCACGAAATTTTTGTAAGATCAATAAAAACTCTCAAATTTTCCTTTATTAAAAGATGATTTAATGTTGTCCATTAGGTCTAAGGTTGCAAGCTCTATAGATTGATTTGTTTAAAAGTTTCATTTTAAGTTTCAGTTTAAAAAAAGTTTCAGTTTAAAAAATTCATTTAGAATTTTATTGGCTGTTAAAAAGTCGGTTGTATATTATTCTTTCCAGGAGTTTGGAAAATAGTGTAAGAATTGAGATCAGTTTATAGTTAGTTTGCAAGGCCCTGTCTCCAGGGCCTTGCTAGAGCTAGAATTGTTTGAAACAATTCTAGCTCTAATTGTCTTGAAAACCTTAAGAAGAAGATCTTTTAAAATGTATAAAACATCATATACTACATTGCTAGAAATGTCGTCGGCGCCCGGATCTTTGTTTTTTCCTGTTGTTTCTTTAAATTCATCTGATTTTAGAACACTCTCAGAGACGGAACTAGAATGGCCAGTAAAATAATTTTTAAATGTTATTTGTTTATTTTGTTTGCCAGTTTAGGACCGATATTAACAAAAAAAATTGATATATTTATTGCAGATATCTTTTTTATCTGTAAACTCCGATCCATCTTCCTCAATTATGGAGGGTATTTATTCGGGCTTAATTTTGGTTTCTCTAATAACTTCGTTCATAATTTCTCATGTTTTTTTTAATACTGCTATTGTACTTTTGTAATTGTTTAGAAAAATACATTTTTCTAGATTTCTTTTAATTTTTTCAAAAAGGTTTTTGTATTGTTTATAAACAGTAAGATTTTTTCGTTTCTATTTTTTAAATATTGATTTTATAGTTTTTGTTTCTTCTTAGACAATTTCTTTATTTTGCTTGTTATCCATGGACATCTCAAATATTTAACTTTTAATTATTTTTCAACAATTGGAAAATGTTTTTGTAATGCTCAAGAAAAGTGTCAATAAATAAACTAATAGGATAAGTTTAAGAAAATTAAAATTGGTTAAACTAGTTAATAAGATTGTTAAAAAGAAGATAAAAGAATCTTAAAAAGAATTTAATTCATTAACATCGTTAAGAAGTTTTTGTTTGAGTTTTTGTTTAAATAGAAGTTTTTGTTAAAAGTGAAGTTTTTGTTTAAAGTGAAGATCAATTTTTCAGCAGGTTATTTAATTAAGTGTTCCATAATTTTGGACCTCTGATGGCAATAGAAAATTTAGTAGCCAAATAGTGTATTTTAGGTTGCTCGAAATTGTAATTTGAAAATCTTGTAGAGTACACGTGATTAATTTTATAGAAAAGTGTATTAAAAATTATATGAGTTAATTTATTTTGTAGTTTGTACATCATTATAAGGAATTGATAATAGTTTAAATGAAAAACATTAAATAATTGATGATTTTCGAATAATTCGTTAGAATCTGCAAATCGACCTGCATTTGAAATAATCCTGACAGTGTGTTTTTGTCGACTAAATTTTTTAACTTTACTTAATATATCAATGTATGTGGGAGAAATTTAAAGTTTTAAGGCAGTTCTGGTTTAAGATTTGCTTAGTTTTGTATAGTATAACAATATTTTTTGAAATTTTTTTTTCTATCGTTCTTATGTGTTCTCTCCATATTATGTTTTCGTCAAATAGCACTCCTACAAATTTTAATAATGGCTCTCTAATTATTCTAGAGTTGCCAATGTAAAGATCAGAAAGTTTTAATAGAATATTTTCTTTATCGTGAAGTCTATGAAAAAAAGTATACGTATATATGTATGTATATATATATATATATATATATATACTCATTTTGAAAAAAATTTTCTTTTTTTCAAATGATAGACTGCCTGCCCAAACCAAATCCTGATTCGATGTTGCAGCACTCCCTTGCAAGTCAAGCTATTTGTCAGTCGATGTAGCAGCACTCGGTTGCGAGTCAGGCTATAAGATAGTCGATGTAGCAACACTTACGCATGTTTTAAAAATATTTTTTAATAAAACAAAAAAAAGCCCCACTAATTAAAAAAAACTGCCTAGTCAATATTATTGCGGTTTTTTTATGCGGAAGTACATTAAATAAAATTTAATGTACTTCCGCATTAATTTAATTACTTTGACATTTTGATGACAATCAAATACAGCTTAAGAGACAAGGTAGTAAAAATTGTTGTCGAAAGAGACTTTTTTTTACCATAAAAGTCTCTTTCGACTACACTATAAGGATATATATATATTTTTTTACAATTATTCACCTCCCCAAGGCACTACAATCGAGGAGGCTACTCATTTTTTTTTTTTTTGTAAATCGTGGTACAACCCTCTCTTAACTCTTCAACTCCGAAACACGAACCTAGACAAGTAAGGCCGCTGCGCGGAGAAATTTAGTTGAGCGCGATACTTCCTGTGGTGGCAGTCAAACTCCAAAACTCTCGCTTACAAAACGAGCGCTCTTACCACTACACCACTACAGCATTGATATATATATATATATATATATATATATATATATATATATATATATATATATATATATATATATATATATATATATATATATATATATATATATATATATATATATATATATATATATATATATATATATATATATGTCATAATAGAATTATATATATATATATATACATATATACATATATATATATATATATATATATATATATATAATTTAAAAACGTATGAAAAGCAAACATTAAATATGAAAAAATAGTAGAGGAAATAGAGAACGATGATGCTAGTGTGTATTCCATTAACATGAATGATACAAACTCAGAGATTAGTGTAAAAATTAATGACTACAATATAAAAATGCAAGTTGACACCGGAAGTCAAGTCACAATTATTCCAAAAATTTTTTGGGAAATAATGCCTAAACTGAAATTACAAAAATGCTACCTTCGCCTGAAACAGTTTGATGGCACAGTTATAAAAGTCCTAGGCGAATTTGAGGCAACTTTGGAAACCGAATCAAAAATGAATATCGTACGAATTATTGTTGCAGACTGTACAAAAAATCATGGTCTAATTGGTATGGATGTATTAAATATCAACGCCACAAAATTAGTAAATAGCATAGAACCTCTTGTTCATGGGCGTTTAATTAATTACAAAGCAAATATTCTGTTAAAAAACGGCATACAACCAACTTATTTTGAATCTCGACCTCTTCCTATTCACATAAGACCACTAGTGGTAGATAAACTTAATGGAATGATACAGCAAGGGTTGCTTCAAAGGGTTTCTCCTGGTGGAAGCAGATGGGCTTCACCGTTTGTGGTTGTTAGAAAAACAGACGGAGATTTACGCATTTGTGCGTATCACAAAATAGGTGTTAACTAAAAAATATGCTCAGACTCATATCCCATCCCAAACATTGAGACCATATTTCATAAAATGGCAGGGATGAAATATTTTGCTAAAATTGATCTCAAGGGAGCTTATCAAAATAAGATGGACAAAGAGGCACAAGAAATAACAACAGTTAATACCCCTATTGGATTATTAAGATGGACCTGTTTACCTTTCGGAATAAAGACTGCAAGTGCAATATTTCAAAGAGCGATAGAATATGTTGTTGGCGATATTATTCCCAATATGATTATATTTCAAGACAATATATGTGTTGGTGCTAAAAATGCTGAAGAACTCAAATCGAATTTAAATAAAATATTGAGCAAATTGAAGGAATCGGGAATGAGCATAAATAAACGAAAGTCAGTGAATGAAACAAAAAGTCTTTCATTTGTAGGATATGAACTGTCAGAAAAAGGAGTTACCCCAGATTGTAATTTAGTCAGCAAAATACTTGGAATAAGTCCTCCTAATAATAAAAAGGAACTTGAGTCATTTATAGGATTAATAAACTTTTATGGTCGACACATTGATAAATATGCTGAAAAATTTTTACCTTTAAACAATTTAAGAAAGGAGTTACATTCGAATGGAGGAAGGAGCATCAACAGGCATTTGAATTGCTAAAAAGAAACCTTTGTGAAGAACCCGTAGTAAAGGTTTATGACATCAACCAAGATCTAGAGTTAACAACAGATGCTAGCGAGAAAGTTATATCTGGAATACTTTCACAGAATGGCCATCCAGTATTGTATCTCTCACGAACTTTATCAGACGCTGAGACAAGATATTCTAATATTGAGAGAGAAGCTTTAGCTATTGTATGGTCTGCTCACAGAGCTAGGTATTTTCTGTTGGGTAGAAAATTCAAATTAATATCAGATCACAGGCCATTAGAATTTATATTTGATAGTAACAAAGAATTGCCTAAAGTCACATCCGCTAGAATTTTAAGATGGGCCATACAAATAATGGCATTTGAATATGAAATAAGCTACAAGAAGGGAGAAAACATTCCTCATGCTGACGCATTATCGAGATTGTCCTTTCTACCACAAGATGAAGAGAAAGACCAAGAAACATTTATACACTTAGTCAAGTCAGATATAGTGAACCTTGAGCAAATAATAAAAGAAACAGAAAATGATAGGGTATTGATGGATATCAAAACCAGAATTAGGAAGAATAATTGGAGCAGATACTCGGTAACAGAAAGACCCTATAAATCTATTAGGAATAAACTGACTATCGAAAAAGGAATTGTGTGTAATGGTGACCTCATTGTACCTCCTAAGACAATGAGAAAGGTCTTCATCAAATCGATCCATGATGATATACATTGTGGCAGAGGTTTTAGTATCCGACAATGCTGCGGAATTTCATGATACCACCTTACACCAGTGGCTAAAGAAAATAGGTTGTGTACCTTATAAGACTCCACCTTACCATCCTCAATCTAACGGAGCAGCTGAAAGAATGGTAGTGACAGTTAAGATGGGTTTAAGAGCTTATTCACCGGACAAAGGTTTATTATATGGATATTTAAGCAGAATGCTTTTAAGTTACAGAACAATACCTCATGCAGGAAGATCAAGGAGTCCTTCCGAGATAATGGGAAGGCAGTTGAGATCCCTTCTCACCATGAGTTTTGAAAGTGGAACACCTTTATGGTACCGCCAAAAACCAGATTCCAAACCTGAACCTGCCTCATTCATCTCTCAGGCAGGTCTAAACACTGCGATCATATTAAGGAATAACTCTTCGGGTACGTTAGCACACTGTGACCAAATAAACTAACGCCTAAATGAGCCTAGTATACTTATGAATAATGAAGACAGTATGCGGTATGATCATATCAATAATGAGAAAATCAATCCATGCAATAGTGATAAATCTGATATGTCCAAACTACGTGTTACTAAAGAAGAACCTAACCAGAATCAATTAAGTACTCAGTCGACAAGGGGGCAAAAGCCAATACGTTTCAGGGATGTGAAGCCGTAAACCTTAGTCATATGCGGACAAACAGGAACAATGTTTTTATATATATAAACATACGTGGCGATATTAAAATGTATATTAAAGATGGCTTACTTATAAGAATATATATATTTAAGTATAGTACAGTGTTTTATTAACAACACAACAATATTATTTATACATTGTCATATAAATTAAGCAAATATTATATAGGGAAAATATTATATGGGGGACACTAGTAACACAAAGCTAAAGCTTTTTTTTTTCTTTACCTTTATCAGAAACACGCAGCTTGCGCAGTAAGTTTTAAAAATCAGTTTTTTCATAAAAAACAAAGAAAAGAATGTTTTAAATGTATATCAACTAAATGTCTTTAATAATTTATGTTTCATGTTTAAATGTAGAGAAAGTTTATTGCCAAATGTATTACAAAATATTTTTTGTATGAAACCTGAAAGCAAATATATTCTTTGAATTATTAGCAATCTTATTGCCCCTTTTTGACATAAAAACAAGTTTTAAAGACTTCAGTATTTCTTTTGGTTGTTTAAACAATGCCCGGACAGCCCTATATGTGCGCACTCTATCTTGTTTTGGACGTTTGGTGAAGAACTGCCCAAGTGATTCATTCAAAATTTTGCAGTGCATGAGGCTACTACTAAAAAGATTTTATTATCCAATTATGAACAAGATAATACAGCTATTATTCTACATCTGGAGTGACACTGTCATCTATTAACTTGCATTATGACCAGACTATTTTGCACACTTACAGGTAGGGTGATTTAAAATGATTCAGCTAGAAACCAGTTATCAATATTCAATTTAAATTTTTTTATTTTTCTTTCAAATTTTCCGGAACTTTACCTGACTTAAGTGAATTGAATTAAGTGACTGATTGAAGATATGAAACAAAGATGGTTCAATTACATCATAGACTAATATTAATATATTAACGCTAACTTTATCTGATCCTGCACTTTTGTTACTTTTTAAGCTTAGTAATGCAGTCCAAAATTCACATATATCTAGCTTTAACTCATTCATTTTTTTATTAGAATTTGTTAGATAAGAATCAAATGTTAAAGAAGTTGGAGGAATACTTCGTGCTAAATTAGAGCTAACATTATTAAAAAAACTGTTAAAATCTTCAGCTACTAGTGTTTTATCATATCATATCATAAACTGATTTATCGTCAAACGATTTTTTCGCAGAACGTTATTTTAGTATTTGTCCAATATTTTGTTGAGTTTTTCCATTGGCTTATTTAGCAATTTCAATTAATATAACTTTTTAGAGTATTTTTTGATTTTTTTAAATGTATTTTTATAGTTTTTATACTTTTCTTCATTTGAATATGTTTTTTTTTAGAAACTTTTCATAAAGTTTTTTGTTTTCATAAAGTATTTACAGGAAGCGCTTTACTGTATTGTTTACAAAAATAGCATCACGTAATTGGAGAACAAGCTCCCAAATAACGAAGTTAATTAAAAGGTTGAGAAATTATTGTATGGAGTTTTCATAGATATGTTGCTTGAAAATAATATGTTTTGTGGAAATTTTTTATCAGGGTTTATGCTTTTTGTTATAAGAAATGTAGAGAAATGGCCTGTCAAGTCAGTTTTTATTTTACCTGTACTTAAGAAGCTATTAGAAAAATTATAAGTAATTATGTTACAAAATATTTAATACTGTTATTTGACGCATGGTTTAAAAGATTAATATTCAGGTCACCGACTAAGTAAATATGCTTTTTTTTTTATTAACTTTGTTAAAAAATAACTTGAGCAGGCTTTAAAATTTTTTAAATTATCCGCTGCATTTTTATAAATAACATTAACAAATATTTTTTTAGAATTTTGGTTAGTTATTTCAATGCACAATAACTTGCAATCTTTTTCATTCACACTGAGTTCATTACGTGGTATAAAATTAACGGAGATAATTTTATACCACAAATACAAAAACGAATAAAAATGCATACACTTCCAACAGCACAGAAGTTTTGTAGTTGATGAATTGACGCGTAATTCGTTAATTCAAATTGTAACTTATGCTCGTCATTTTTATACCAGGTCTCAATTAGACAGATTATTTTAAAAATGTGATTTAATTCGTGCATTAGAAGTTTAAAATCTTCAAAATTTTATTTAGGCTTGGAATAATAATGTGTAAGATGAAAATGTCTTTTTATTTTGTTAAAGATAAAAATTAGATTCAGAAACTAAGAAGTATTTGTTTCTAATGATTTTAGGTTAAAAAAATTAGTGACATCATTATCATAAATTGTGACATTTTCATCACAAAGTTTATTTAATAATTTATCATCCATTTTAAAATATAAATTTAAGAATAAGGAAAAATTAGTTAAAACTAAAAAATATATAAATTCTTATATAGATTCAGTGGAAACAGCATCTCTTTTCTTCTCAGCCCAATCGCGAATGACGAGTTTGTCGTAGGATATGACCGCGAAATTGCCGGATTCCCTTTCTTTTTTCATGCAATCTCTCAAACCCTCCCATACTTTTGTAGCCTCAGTACTGATGTCCTTATTTATAAAGATATTTTTACATTTGATTTTCCATATTTATTTGAGTATTTCAGTTTTGTCTTTATAATTTAATAATTTTAGAACCATCCATCTGTATTTTTTGCTATCTCTCAATCCTGATTGATGTGCTCCTTCAATTTTTATATTTTTAATATTAAGGAATTTCCTCTTACAATTTTTGCACGTTATATTCAGATTCAGTTTATGATTCATTTTTGATTTGTTTTGATTCCGTCAATTCTCAAGTTGTTCTTACGCAAACGACTTTCCACCACTCTTAGTTTGTTCCTTATATTTAATATTTCACTTTTCTCTTTAACTTTAATATTAATTTTTTTCTTTTCCGTTTCACTGCTTCAAACTTTGACGAACTTATTACATCCTGTGCAGAAATATATTTTTTTATTTGTTGAATTCGCTTTCCAAGAATACTACCTTGTTACGTTTCCAAGAAAACTATATTGTTGCGTTTCCTAAAACACTACCTTATTGACGAGATGCATTCAAATCATTTGCAATATCGTTAGTTTTTGTTATGCTTTTATGCGTATCTTTTTCAAGTTTATCTATTTTCCTCGTTAAAATTTTAATGTTTGCAGAAATAAAAATTGCAAATTTTTTTTCTTGGTCTTTAAAGAATTGCTCTGCTCCTCCAAAATAAATTTACTTTGATTTTCTAGTATATCAGCTACTATTTCTTCAACACTTTGCATTAATAATAGATTTATTAGTTATTTTGTGTTTATACTTTAAATGAGTATTCTTAATTTATATCTTAATATCTAAAAAAACTAAGACTTCGCCTTTTCTATTTATTAATTTATAATGACATAAAAAAAATATATATTTGAAACGAAAACTTTATCAAACAACCATTTTTGCATACAAATTTTGGTAGATCTTGTATCTCTTATTGATGAGCTTTTTTATCGAACAAAATAGTTTTAAAACTTTTTAATTTTACACAAGAGTGGAATTACAACACATTCACAAAAAAACATAAGAAGATAATTTTATCTAATGATAACATACTCTTAAATTTTTAATTTTTGTAAAGTAAAACTTTTAAATCCAGTTATTAGTATTTACAAATGTTAATGTTATATATCTTTTATGTTTTTTATTTTTACTTTCGACGAGAATATCAGTTCTAGCTTTCTAAAAACTAGTTTAAACTTGTTAAAGTTGCTTTTTATAAATGCGTTTCTTACAAGATGTATAAATACATATTCAAATATTTTTTTAAATTAGGATAAAATTATCTATCTTCTTTGTATACAATAAAAATAAAAATGATTAAGTTTTAATAATAATAAACTTTAATGATTAAAAAAAACGCTGTTTTCAGTCACTTACAAACATAAACTAACGTTTAAATTATTATTTCAGTACTAGTTTTTTCATACCGATAGAATTATAAGACACTGTAAAATTAGTTAGATAATAACATTATTTAAATTGCGCTACTCAAAGTACTGTATTATGGCTAAATTTTAAATGTTTCTAAATCATTGTGCTTGAGTCTGAAAACTATTAATTTTTTGAAAGGATTTTAAATTTAAAAAAATTATTTAAAAAAAGTTATTGATAGAATATATGTATTATTTAAACTTTTAAAATTAGGTTTTGTAAATAGTTAAACTATAAAAAAAAGACAATTAAAAGGAAAAGTTATAATTCGATCATGCATATAGGGCTTTTATATTCAATGCATAAAAAATAAAAAAACAGAATTTTACTTATAAACAAAATAACGTTAACCTCTGTCATTAACATAAAGTAAAACAAAAAAAAAACAATTAAAGATAAACAGTTCATAAAAAAAAAATTAACAAAACTTATATACCCCTTCCATGTATTCCATTAAAATAGAGATTGATGTGCTATCATAAGTAAACCCATAGTATTTCACAATTCGTATATGGTTTAATGTTTTAAAAACAGAAATTTCTTGCTTTAGTTGTTCCACTTGTTGTGCTATTACGTTACGATCAGTGTTTTCAGACTCAATGCATTTCATTGCAAATTTTTCGCCTGTATTTTTTTCAGTACAAAGATAGACCTAAAATTAAAAAAGAATTTCCCATAAACTACAGTTTTAAAGAGCGCGTTAATAAACCAGCCCAGAAAAAGTTTAAAAACTTAATTTTTTCTTTTTTTTAAATGATAAACTGCCTGCCCAAACCAAACCCTCAGTCGATGTAGCAGCACTCCCTTGCGAGTCAGGCTATAAGATAGTCGATGTAACAACATTTACATAAACAACATGTTTTAAAAAAGTTTTTTAATAAAACAAAAACAAAAACACTGCTAATTAAAAAAAACTTTCTAGTCGTTATTATTGCGGTTTTTTAAAAACTTTTTAAAAAACATTAAAATTTAATGTACTTCCGCATTAATTTAATTGCTTTGACATTTCGATGACAATCAAATACAGCTTAAGAGACGAGGTAATTAAAATTGTAGTCGAAAGAGACTTTTTTACATTAAAAGACTCTTTCGACTACACTATAAGGATATATATATCCTTATAGTGTAGTTGAAAGAGTCCCAATAAAGATATATATATCCTTATAGTGTAGTCGAAAAAGTTTAAAAACTTAAAAATTTTTTTTTTTTTAAATGATAGACTGCCTGCCCAAACCAAACCCTCAGTCGATGTAGCAGCACTCCCTTGCGAGTCAGGCTATTTGTCAGTCGTTGTAGCAGCACTCTCTTGCGAGTCAGGCTATTTGTCAGTCGATGTAGCAGCACTCCCTTGCGAGTCGTAATCGATGTAGCAGCACTCCCTTGCGAGTCAGGCTATTTGTCAGTCGATGTAGCAGCACTCTGTTGCGAGTCAGGCTATTTGTCAGTCGATGTAGCAGCACTCCATTGCGAGTCAGGCTATAAGATAGTCGATGTAGCAACATTTACATGTTTTTTAATAAACAAAAACAAAAACACTACAAATTAAAAAAAACTTTCTAGTCGTTATTATTGCGGTTTTTTAAAAAATTTTTAAAAAACAATAAAATTTAATGTACTTCCGCATTAATTTAATTGCTTTGACATTTCGACGACAATCAAATACAGCTTAAGAGACAAGGTAATTAAAATTGTTGTCGTAAGAGACTTTTTTTACATTAAACGACTCTTTCGACTACACTAAAAGGATATATATATATACAAGTAGCTTTCATAAATTTAGACGCATTCATTTTTTTTTTCATATATGTAAGAAAATACTCAAAATAAAAATAGAATAAAAGTGATACCACTATGTTTGATATATAATTTAAAAGAGGAAATGAAACTCTATTATAGAGTACCTTAATTTTTTTTACAGGATGTTTATTACTCATTTTATACCGATTAACACAAAAACATTAACTGATAAACTTGATTTTATTTTGTTCATAAATTTAGACGCACAATTAAAAAAGTCTGATATCTTGTTAATTGATAGTTAATCAGTAGTTTTTTTCTTATATTTCTCATTAATAGGCTTAAATTAATTGATTTTGTCAAAAAACCTTATATAAATATGACTTACCTAGAATTATTTAATCATTTTTTAATAAATAAACAAAAGTTAAGTTAGTTTTGCACTAAAAAAACGTAAAAAATGGGCAAAAGACGTATCACTCAAGGTAAAAGATGGCAAATTATTGCGCACATCAAAGAAGGAACCAAAAGTAATAGAGAAATCGCCAAGTTAATTGGAGTTTCTGAGAAATGCGTTCGGACAACGAAACAAAACTTTCTTCACACTGGTGGTGCCAGCGAGAAAACAAGGCCAGGTAGACCCTTGTCAACCACGAGAAAGGAGGATAGTGTTCTTTTTAGAGCTGTCAGAGCTAATCCAAGAATTAGTTACAAAGAATTGACCACAGAATTCAATACAACGCAAAATACATCTATTTCTCAAAGCACAGTCCGCCGAATACTTATCAAATACAAGATTGGAGTCTACACTGCTTTGAAGAAATTGCTTCTGCGTCCATATGATAAACATATGAGACTAAAATGGTGTCGTGAAAGAAGGTATTGGACAATAGATCAATGGGAAAACATTATGTGGAGTGATGAGAGTAACTTTGAGCTTATCAATTGCAAATCTAACATAACAGTCAAAAGAATGGCTCACGAAAAGTATTACGCCAGGTACATTAGACCAACTGTACAAAGTGGAGGAGGCTCGATAGGAATCTGGTCATGCTTCAATTACAAAGGTGTTGGTATGTGCCAAACATACACCAGAAGAATCAACTCCAGAATATACATAGAAGTTCTGGAAAACAACCTAATTCCATCAATTGACCTGCTTATGCTCAATGATAAACCATGGAAACTTCAACAAGATAGCGCTACTGCACATACTGCATACTATACAAAGGAGTGGTTCAACGATAATAATATTATGACAATACCGTGGCCTCCATATTCACCTGATTTGAACCCGATTGAAAACATTTGGGCTTGGATTGATTGTGAATTAGCAAAGGTTCAAATTTCCACACTTGGTCAGCTGAAGGAATTCCTTAAGGAGACCTGGTATAGGGTCCCAGAAGCGATGTGCAAAAATCTTGTTGAGTCTATGCCTAGAAGAGAAATTAGTTGTATTAAAGCAAAAGGCGGATACACAAAATATTGATTGGTTCATAAATTACGCCTTCTTATGTATCGTGCAACTAAATTTATATATAATTTTTTTTGTCTAATTTTTTTAATACCATGTAGTTGTACCTAATTATTACTTAGTGTTTCATTTTTTTTTGTAAACTTTTTTTAAATTTTGTATTCTGTATGTATTTTTCTGATAAATAGAAAAAAAAACTAAACCGAAATCTTTTTTCGTCATTGTTTTATCGTTAAAATACCTAAAATTTTCTATTCTTAAATATGAGTGCTTCTAAATTTATGAAAACCACTGTATATATATATATATATATATATATATATATATATATATATATATATATATATATATATATATATATATATATATATATATATATATATATATATATTTATATATATATATATATATATATATATATATATATATATATATATAAATATATATATATATATATATATATATATATATATATATATATATATATATATATATATACATATATATATATATATATATATATATATATATATATATATATATATATATATATATATATATATATAGTTATATACATATATATATATATATATATAGTTATATACATATATATATATATATATATATATATATATATATATATATATATATATATATATATATATATACATAAAAAGTATAATAAAGATTTTTGAGGTAAAAAAATGTTGAAAAGCAGTATCAATTCGGTCATACGTATTGCATATGGTGTAAATCCTGTTTTTTTTTCATGATCAATTTTATTTTGTGATGCAAATTTGTGATAACTGTTTAGTCTTTGTTTTTGCAATATTTTTTATACATATTACTTTTTTTATACATACTCATTACTTTTTGAGCACTTACAAAAATTTATAGCAAACTTCAACTTCAGTTTATACTATTACATTAGTTTTACCTGGATTTATTTCCTCAGCTATATCATGTTACTTCAACCTCTTCCTCTTTATTATCACCAGATATTAACTCTACTTCACTTAACTGATCTTTATTAAGTGATGCAAACAGTAGTTATTGTTTGCATCGTTTATCTAGCACTGTATCTATAGCCTGTTCAGCAGTATATCTAATACAAACTCTATTTTTTTAGCCATAAATTCTAATATTTGTTATGAAATCTAAGTTTATCTAATTTATCTGAAAATATCAAAGAAAAAGATTGAATAAGTTACAACTAAAAAAAAATAAAAAGAGTTTTTAAAAGCATTAGTTTTGAAAAACTATACATTTTATAAAAAAAAATATGTTAGGGTTTATATGGACCCCAACATCATAGACATATATTTTGAAAATAACTAAAAAAGGAAGCAATGTCCAAAAACAATTTATTGAGTCTTTGTACATGTTGTTATATTTAAGAGATTAACGAAATTTTGAAAAAAAATACTGACTACATAAATATATAATGCAAAAACAAACTACTCGTGGGGTCCGTTTGGACCTCAACAAAATGGTAGGGTTAACTATAATATAATTATCTTACAATTGCTTTATCATTTTACTTAATTCTTTTTACGTTGTTATATTGCAGTTATTATTTTTTATAATAATTTAAATCATATTATTGTTACTATTATTATTTTTATAAATATTTTTACTTTTAACTTTCTTTTCTTCTTCTTTTTTTGTTATTATTTTTTTTAAATTCTCTTTATTGTAATTGTTGCTTATCTTTCTTTTCTTTTTTTTGTTTCTTTTTTTTTAGAGTGACATCAGTAATAAATGGAGGAGAAAAGCTAAAAAAAATATCTTTGTTATCATCAAAGATCTTTGTTATCAACAAAAGGCAATATGTTCGAAGAAAATTAAAAGCCAATAGACTTGAATTTCAAAACAAAATGAGTATGAAGGGACTCATGCTTATTTTGCAGGATTATATTTATGAATTCATTTTTTTTATGTCAGTTTATTTTTATTATTTTTTTTTATTTTCAGTTTTTAATATTTAGTGATATTGATAAACTTTAAAACATGATATCTCAGAATCAACAAAAGTTTTTAGGTTGAAATTTTTAAAGTATTTTTTTATTTATAATGGACAGGAGTTAAACCAAAACTGATGCTTTAAACTCAAAAATTTTCATTTTAAGTTACTTTTTTAGGGGATTTCCAGTATATAATACCATTAATGAGTAAAAACTATTTATATATTCTTAAATTTTTGTATTGTGACCTCGTGTTGTTTCAACACCTGCAATACTATACAATGAAGAACTTGTGAAAATTTGAATCTCGAACTGTTTTAGTTTTTTAGATATTTTGTTAACAAAATACCATTTTTTTTGTAACAATACAAGCACAAAAGCTTTATTAACTATTTTTTAAATTATGTTAATAAAAAATCGTTTTATACAGTCTTAATCTATAGCTTTTTTTAAATAGATATGTACCACCCTAAATAATTTACAACTTAAAACATCAATAAATTAAATTAATAAAGCATAAAAACGCACCTTTCCATATCCACCTGACCCGAGGAGTTTAACTATTTTGAAGTTTTCAGTTTTTAGTTGTCCTCTTTTTAACTTATCTAAAACAAATTAGTAAAGTATGCATATATGTCATATAACTATAATATATATTTCTAATTATTATCAACTTTTAAAAATAAAACATTAACACATCAAAATGATTTCAAGAAATTGCATATTTTTATCGTATAGATTGAAAACCCACTAAATACAAATAACAATGTTAACATTTTTTATCATAACCTTAACTGATGACAGTTTTTAACTGCTTCTATCACATTAGAATCTAACTTAATAAAGTTATAAGTCAAGTATAATTTTTTTAATAGTAATATGAAAACCACGCTGGTAATAAAACTGGTAATAAAATAGCGTCTACCAATACTGTTGATTCTCTACCATAACTTTTTTAAACTCTCTGTGCAGGATCATAATTATGTGTTATTTTGTTCATAATAATTGCTATTTTTTCAATATAATCATTTTTACTTTTCACTCCCATGTTTTTCTTTAAAGGCTTGCTGTTCTTTTAACATCTGACAAAGCTACTCAAAAACAAAAATAAACAGCAACATTTAGGTCAGCTTTAATTTTAAATATCAAAACATTTTTACTAAATTGTGGAGACAATTAAAACATGGTCGTAGACAAATGAGAATTACAACGCTATAGCACTCAAGCATTTTATGGTTTTGTTGCGCCTCTAGTTAAATAAATCTTTAAACAATTTATATTCAAATTATTTAAAAAAATTTTGTGTTTTCTATTTCGATAAAAAAATATTTTGAAGTTAAATAAATGATAAAAGGCAAATAGTTACAATGGCACCAATTCTATGCAATTGTTTCTTTGAAATACGTTTTAAAGATGAAAATCATCTGCTGTGGAAAAAAAGCGCCTAAACGGCTAAAGAAAATATTGGAAAAAGAAGATGAAAATTGCACTACCTTTTATGCAAGAACTATGCAATCAGCATCTCATAGCACTTACTCTACTATTAAGATTACATCACTAGCTAGCAATGCAACTACCGCTACTACTGCATTATTATTAGATACTATTTAACTTTAAGTGCTATTGAAGGTACTTTTACTAAAGCATCTCTTGCTTATCTTGTCACTACTGATAATAACTATTCTTCTGTTGGCTCTACATATACTGTTACTTTTAAAATCTTGAGTTCACTATTACACTTTGTAAAGGTATTATACGGCATAAAACTTGTTTTTTAAAAGCAAACCTTGTTTTCCGTTGTTTATTTTCTTCTAAAATTTTCCTATTATTTTTTTCTTTCCGCATAAGATACGCCTTTGAAAATAATATATTTGAAGATCACATTTTACTTTAAAGCATAAAAACTTTTTTATAAAATAAATTCCCAAAAAAAAGTTTTCTTGTAACTTCACATAAAGTTACAAGAAAACTTGTGAATAAATAGGAATTATTGCTATTAATATGAAGAGCAACATAACTTATATAAAAATATTATAACATTTATAATATTTAAGCAATGTGCATTCTTTATGCAATGTAATTATTCATGCATGGGGCTACAGGTAGACAAATCTCTAATATTACCTTTTAATTTTCTGTGTGCCTAAAGTAACTTTAAGTTTTTTATTTGAAAAAAATTAAAATATAAGCAGTATAAAACTAAACATAAAAAATATTTGATACATAAAGGTATTAAAACAAAAAGTTTTATCGGTAAGACAAAAATTGCTTGTTCCTTTTTATTCATAGCCTCCTTATCTCTTCAGTTTTAATAAGTTGTTAACAAAAAGTGCATTCTGGATGTTTGTTAGAACGCACAATAATTTTTAACATCTTTTCATTTTGTCCAATTCCCTGAAGCCTAATGGTCTCTAGCCAAATTGATGTAATATTCCAAAATCGGACCATGTTTAACTCCTTTTTATGGAGTTAATTGCAGCAGCAGCATGTTGTTTGTCCTCCGATGTAACTTTCAATTAATTGCTATTTCTTTTGTAATAATTTATATTATATTATGTAAGATTGTCCATTAAGGAACTTGATTGCAGTACTCGTTGAACTTTTTCGTTAAGACAAAAAACAAAGGCATGTAACACATACGCAACAGTTTTGTTTGGTAAACCACCATTTGGTGAGGATTTGCTTTTCCGTAAAATAATATTTGAATGCCTCCACTGGTCTTTCTTTGTCATAACCCAATTGATATCTCTTGCATTAAAGATAAATACTATTGGCAACGCTTCCTTTACTTTGTCATAACTTTCTTTGTCATATTAGCGCGGCAGGTTAGTGAAAAAATCTTTTAGTTAATGATACATGCACCAATCTTGGCAGGATTTTAGTTTAACTATGCGTTTGACAAAAAAGCACTTTAGCTACAAAAAAAAAATTTTTCAAATCCTAAACTACGACAAAACATTCTTAACTTTTATTACCTTTTTTTTTTGTGCAAAATATGCGACCATTTTGTATAAATATATTGACTTTTAGGCCTATTCCTGTTCCTTTGATGGTTTTTAAACTAGATCTTGATGGTATTTGTTGAATTGAATTATGATTTGTTTAAGTTTTGCTGCTTTTGATATCATTACAATTTTTAATATAATCAGCATATATATACATTTGAAGAGTGGTTGTCTTAGCACAACCAGAACACACTGGTGACACGACTGCTTTAGGACCCATTTGGAGTCTCACAGCAGTGTGAGTGTTGTCCGGACAGTTTACAGATCGGACGGGGTTTAATTGACACTAGATGAACAATCGGGCTAGATTTAGGATTGACGTTAAAAATCAATTTGAATCTAATTGTATCCCATACATTAATCTGCTTTATCTAAAGTGGTTAACGGATAAACCTTCAGCTTTGGAATATTGGTAAGATTTATATATATTGTGGTAAGTTTTATCATTTTTATTTTGATCTGATTTCATACAAAACCTTTGTTAATTGTATGTCAAAATTAAATGTGTTATTTGCCCCAACAGCAACTGACTGGAGTAAACGTTGCCAGACAGAAAATGAGAAAGTGTTAATTCACCTCCTTTCAGGTATGAGACAAGAGTAAACTATGGATTTTTTCCACCTATTGTTCTGAAACTGGAGTATGATTAGTTGCAAAAGGTTAGTCTCACAAAAACATTCAACACAGATAGAATTGATATATCTTAGTCTTCAAATCATGCTTCCTTAAAGAAAAGTTCTTATTTCAAAGTGACTATTTCTTCGCTATTACCTCTTGTTACAGAACAAGCTCACTCTGTTGCTACAGTTTGTCATCGTAAGAACAAAATCAAGGAAGTTGTGTCCCATCTTAATCCAGAGCAAGTCCCTTTAATTGCTGCTAGTCAACCCATTTTTGCCATGGTAAAACAATTTCCATGGTACTGGCCAGAGAAATATGCTGAAAAATATATGGTAAAAAATACATTTAGTAATTTCTTGTCATGTTATGGACGTTTATTTGCAACTAATGTGTTTTAAATACATTTAATCGTTTATTTTCATGGGAATTTTAATTATTGTCCGCCATATTGAAAAAAAAAAGCCGCAATTTTGATTTTTTTGTGTGGCTTATGTGCATTTTCATTAAAGGGACAGTTAAAATTATTACCTGCAAAATTCGGTGCTTACATCACAAAATGAAAGATTCTAGGTTCAGCAGCTGCGCTATATTAAGATAACCGTTAGTAAACTGCAAATACGCAATCAGTAAGTCGGAAAGATACCGCACATGTTAAATTTTTCTACTAACTAGTTTTCTAACAAGCATAAACTTTTCCATTTTTGTTTCTACAAAACTCTGGGATTAACTTAAAACTATTTTTTCTGACAATTAGATAAAATAGTTTGCAGTTTTATATTATGCAATTGTACGGGTGAGTCGTATCCCTTCCTTTCCCACAGATTGTTATTTTTAATTCAAAGTCCGTTTTCCAAATAATGTATAATTGTTCTGATAGTTGACTTTTCAATCGAATATATATATATATATATATATATATATATATATATATATATATATATATATATATATATATATATATATATATATATATATATATATATATATATATATATATATATATATATATATATATATATATATATATATATTATATATATATATATATATATATATATATATAAATATATATATATATATATATATATATATATATATATATATATATATATATATATATATATATATATATATATATATATATATATATAATATATATATATATATATATATATATATATATATATATATATATATATATATATATATATATAAATATATATATATATATATATATATATATATATATATATATATATATATATATATATATATATAAAAATCTTTTTCTGATTTTTGACTTACTTTATCGCAAAAAACTTGTCTTTAAAGTACTAAAGGAAAATGCAAAATAATTAATGTTAACCTTTTTACGTCAGGAGCTTGAATAATTGAAGAAATTTTCCCTTTTTATATTTTTTAACAAATGAATTGAAATTGAATAAACTCTTTAGTTAATATCTAAAGTAGAAAAAAGTATTAGAATGGTAAGTAAGAAATCTTTTTTTTTATTAATAAAATAACATCTTTTCGACTAATACTTTTTCGAAGAAATATATTCTTTTACTTTTCGTTAATTTTTTCCGTAGTTTAAAAAATGATTTGCTTAAAAAAATAGGTATTGAGGATCTGGAGTTCTTATAATGTTTAGTTCTTATAAAATCTATTTCTGAATTTAAAGCCAGCTACTTTTTGTGAAGCCTCTGTTACAAGCTTTACGCATCGTTTTACTGCTTAGGTGTGACATGGGTACTTTTCAAAGTTCCACTCAGCCGCGACCAAGTATCTTCATCTAAGTTTCTTCACAGCAAAGGTTGCGGCAAAAGCGTAGTAGTGTTCCAGTAAATTATCTCTGTATAGTCGGTAGCAAGGAAATTAGCTTTGGTTGGTTCAAATCTGCTGATAAACTTTGTTTAAGTAACTAGGCTTCTTGCCTTTATAGATCTTCTAAAACCCACTTCCCTAATATAAACCCGTTTGTCTACTACCATTGTTAAAAGCAAGTTTTCTGAACGCGCAAAAAACGCGTTTCTTTCAATTACTGGGTCTATTACTTTTAGCAAATCATTGGGAAGAATCTTGACAAATTTATCATTTCAAATACTTGTTCAGCTCTATTTGTGAAGTAATTAATTTTTATATATGAAACCATCCTTTTAAAAAAAAAAGATTTTGTGCTCCTCTGTAGGGGTTTCAAAGCTCAAATACAATTGTAAAACTGATTGAGTGTGAAATTGTACCAGGTTCACAAACAGATAAATCTTGAGAACAACTGCCTGATTTAATAGCAAAACTTATATCCTTATATCCAACAAGAACAGCTGATCTTTGCTTAAAATTTTGCAGTCGATTTCTGAAGTTTCACAATTGACACTGACACATTTTACCACTGGTAGTTTCTTACACTTATTAAGCTATGCGCCTATTGGACCGCTAAACGATTTTGAGCCTATCGTTTCTCTGTCTAATGTTTGAAATAAATGCCAGAATGGCAATTTGTTTGGGTGTAAGAAGCGAATTCCCCACTGCAGTGGTATTTTTACATCTTTTTAAAATGTGGGAATAACACCGGCTTTCCATTCCGTGTTAGTAACGGTGCCATTGCATTCGATTACGTACAGTTTATGAAATGAAATTCCAGCTTCATTCAAATATGAAATAATGCTACTGGCAATGTTTTTAGCAGTCCCAAAAGTTAATAAAACATGACCAACGTGCACGGAACCTTATTTTTGTAAAATTGAGTAATGTTCCTCGTTTATGGTTCGTCGAAACTGTTTTAATTTACGTTTTTCAACAACTAGATTTTTGTCCTACCCCTCATCAAAATATAGTCTTTGAAGTGGTTTACGTTTTTTCTTGCTCTGCATTTGAAGTTGTGAACGGTTATCCACGTTCGCTCTACTAATTTTTTTTCGTTAAGAAAAAGACTGTAATCATAATTGGTTACGATTCCAAAATCTTGCAAAACACTTGAGGCAATAGCTGCTGTTGCTCTGTCGGATAATTTATACCAATTACTAGCCAGAGCAGTATTTTTGATTGTAATGCGCATCTGCCACGATGGCTTAGTTAGCTTAAATTCTTCTAATTCTTCATCGATAACTTCTTTAATGGCTACTGAGGCATCACTATGGAACGCTTTTGGCTTTAGTGATTCATTTAAATGGTTTGAGCGTTATTGTTGCGACAATATATTATTAGCGGGTAGAGTTCTTTTAAGTTCAACAAATTTCCTAAAGTGTCTTTGCGTAATTTATTTTGTTTCTTTTACGTCAACACTTCCAATTTTACCAATACGATGCATTCTTCAAAAGTAAAAAAATTTTAGTTTAATAATGGAGATTTTTTTTTTTTTCACACTTATAAATAATTGAAACAGACACTCGCATTCACAAATTTCAGTGACAACTTTACATTTGCAGTCTAATGTCGTTTTACACTTACACGCCTAGACATCAAACAGTTATAATTTTTTTTAATTTTTTACTCTCTTTTTGAACTTTTCTTTTTTTTTATCACGTTTGAAGAATTTCATTAGATTGCGATAACTGTCATGGTATCCATTATTTGGACAACTCTGTAACTCGTTACTCTGGGTATCGAAGCTTTATCAAACACTGATTTAACTTGTTGTGCGACACAATTTAAAATATAAGAAAACTTAACTGACTTATTGTTTGATTTCAAGGCTAGTTTGTAATTTTCATTAGAATAACAGATAAAAACTTCTTCATAAGTTGGAAGTTTATTTACAGATAATTCTATTTAACGACCAAAAATCGGGCAAATAAACTCGCTACGATTAACTTATTTAATAACAGCCATGGCAGTTTGGTTAATATTGCCTAATAATCAAAACAAAACTATATCAAAACAATTAGTTGTGGTGAGAAACAAAGCAAATTTCCAGCGCCTTTTGGGAATATGTTAGTGAAAATTTTATTACGAAAATGATAAATAGCGACCCAGTAAGAAAAAGACGTTAAGCCGTAGTTGTAATTTGGTTGTATTTTGGTCGCGACGCAAGTTAACTAAATTCCAACGATGTTCCAACGTCGGCATAACGGTGTTGTTCTAACGTTTGCTATCAAACGTTGGAACAACTTCGGAAAAACGTTATCATCTAAAGTCTTGAATGTTAACATTAAAGCGACGTTGGAACAACGTTGGTTGTTTAACGTAAAACCAACGTTAGTCTGATTAACGTTGGAACGACATTGGAACAATGTTGCTTTTTTTACGTTTTTACTTTTGACATCAAAGCAACGTCAGCTTTCTTAAGGTTCAACGTCAGCTTTCTCATCCATTTTTCTGCGGAAAAGGGAAAAGGAACGGCAAAATAATCACGTGAGCATGCGCAATTTTCTTTCGGACAAATAAAAACTTTTATTACGCATGCTCACATGATTATTTTTTTCGTTCCCGTTGAAAAACGGATGAGTGGAAACTCGCCTTAACGTAAACACAACTTGATTTACGAACTTGCGCATTTTTAAAATGGTTGATAAACCGTTATCGAAAAAAATGTTATTTTTAATCTGGTTTTAAGGCATTGTGATACTAATAATTAATACATTATTTCTTTATATTCTACATTCGAATTAGATATTAAATTTTTATCATATTAATGATAAATAAAAGTTACAAAAACTTAATTTGATTTTCAAAAACTGTTGACATTTTTGTTATGTTTTTGTATACTTTGTATATTTAACATTACTTATATTGTAAAAATTTCTAACATATATAATATTTGCTCATAATATTTTATTTACAAATAGATAATGCAATGATAGGTTTTTTAAATACCCGTTATTAAACTATTTAACAGTTTAATTAAATGCCAATAAAAATACAGAGCCTTTTTTTTATGACATTCAATTCAGTTGTCTAAGACAGTTGTAAGTTGTATTAAAACAAAGTTTTTACTTAATATACATAATATATTAAGTATAAATTTAAGACAATTAAGTTAAATATTAAGACAATGTCTTAATCATAATATATATTTTATTTATTTGAATGGAAAGTTTTTTATTTTGTTGTGGAACTAAACTAGAAATTATCTAATAAGCATCTTATAACTTGTGTAATGTGTTTCTTTTACGAATTTGTATATTGGCATAATCATATCATGCTATTCCTACAATTATATAACTCACACTGACTCTCATAAGTTTGAGTCTTAAGTCACGAAAAAGGGTAAACAATTTTTTATATATTTGTATTAAATTATTATTATTTATTTTTTTATTGTTATTCACCTCCAGGTTACTACCAGGAACATGGTAAGGATAGAACTCATAACTTCTCACTATGAAGCAAGCGAAAAACATATCCTTCAGAAACAGCAACAGAACATCTAAATTCTACACTAGATCTTAGTCATAATAAACAAAATATTTATTTAAATCAATACACACAAAGTATTAGATGATATACACTCAATCAGTATTTAATTTTCAAAATGAATCACAATCTCATTTTTCCCTAATTTCAAAGTTGAAAGAAAGAACTGATTTTGGCCATAAAGGCCATAAACGGTGCTACAATTGAGGAGGCTCCTTTTTATTTCAATTGTGGTTATAACCCCCTCTCAACTCAATGACTCCCAAGTATTTCAAAAAAGTACATGTCAAATATATTTGTGTGTAGTTTTTGTATATGATATGTGATATGATATAGTTTTTAAAATTGATATGTTATACCAAAATACATACATACATATATATATATATATATATATATATATATATATATATATATATATATATATATATATATATATATATATAAATATATATATATATATATGTATATATATATATATATATATATATATATATATATATATATATATATATATATATATATATATATATATATATATATATATATATATATATATATGATAGTACCATGATATATATGTATATATCATAGTACTATCATTTACTTATTCTCTTATCTTTCTAACCGAAAAACTAATTAATCTTTTATTTTAATAAAACCCATGCCAAGTTAAAATATATATTTTTTGAATGTTATTATTTTACTTCAATTTTTATGTGCAGAGTTAAAGTACTAAGTTATCAAGGTGTTTAAAATCAGAACAAGTTGACTTAAATATACATAATCACATTATTTAATCTTAAATTTAAACTTAACAATAGAATATTTGAACGAGTTTACACTAAGAATTGGTAACAAAGGTTTTGCTCAACAGTTTGTGAGTTTGATTTCAATATGTTTAACATGATTTAGAGAACAAAACCTGGACAATATATTTTAACGCCCAGCTTTTGAAACAACAAAAAATTTACAATCACTTTATTAAAATATATCTAAATCATTTACTGTTACAAATTATGTCATCCTATTTATTCAGCCTATAAATATTTTTAAACATTTTAGGTTGGTTGCAGCCTAACAAAATTGTGAAAAAACAATATTGAATAATTCTAATTTTTTAAAATTTTATTTCCGTTACAAAATTTAGTGAATAAAAATGTTTTATATTTATGAGTTTGCCATGATTGCTCTGATTGAATCATGGCAAAATACTTATTCAGTTCTAACTGTTTATTAAATAAGCTTGGGTCTTTAAGGCTTGACCTTGGTGAATGCAGTAAAAATATTTAAATAAGATCTTATGTGTAAAACACTTCAATATGCCTTTTTCGTATTTTTTTCTTTTTTAGACTCACGTGTTGGCAGAAAGTTACCAAAATATATTAAGGAGTTGATTCAGAGGTAACTTTTGTATTTCTTCATTTATATTTTTATTTGTTTTATGTATATTCACTGAATATACATAAAACAAATAAAAATAAAAATATAGAAATTCTGAATTTCAGAACATTGAAGGCATTATGAATAAATGCAAAGATTTTGTTAATTATTGTTTTAATATTACTTAAAATGAGTATACATATTGCATGTGAATATTTATATAGCACATTAGCAAACTAATACAAATGGCTATAAAAATGATATCAATAGAACATTTTGAAGTATTTTTATTATAAAAGTTTATTTCTAAAAAGTTAAAAAATGCTAATTTGAATTATGAAAATTGTCAAAATTTTTATAAAATTTTTGTATTTATAATACTATATAGTATCCATGTCAAAAGTATATATATATATATATATATATATATATATATATATAGTTATATATAAATATATATATATATATATATATATATATATATATATATATATATATATATATATATATATATATATATATATATATATAGTTATATAGTTTATATAGTTTATATATATATATATATATATATATAGTTTATATTTATATATATATAGTTATATATATATATATATATAGTTATATATATAGTTATATATATATATATATATATATATATATATATATATTTATATATATATATATATATATATATATATATATATATATATATATATATATATAGTTATATATAGTTATATATAGTTATATATATATATATATATATATATATATATATATATATATATATATATATATATATATATATATATATATATATATATATATATATATATATATAGTTATATATATACATGGGGTTAAGATCGGGGCTGTTACCCGGCCAGTCGAGAACGGATACCTTATTTTTTTTGAAGAAGGTTTGCATCACCTTGGAAGTGTGGCATGTAGCATTGTCTTGCTGAAATATGGTTGTTCTATTTGACTCCATATTTGGGAGCAGCTTTTCCTGTAGAATTCCCTGATAAATCTAGGAATTTACTCTCTGCCCCTTTGCTACAAAATGTAACCGGCCGTGAAATCGAGCTGAGAAGCAACCCCACACCATTATTGACGGTGGATGTTTTACAGTAGGCACAGTGTACTTCTGAACATACCTGGATCCTTGTGGTCTTCTAACATAATTACATGATGTCCCAAATTGTTCAAATGTGCTTTCATCAGAAAACATTACTTTCTCCCAGTCCTTCTCCTTCCAATGTTTGTGCTTTTCGCAGAAGTCTAACCTCCTCTTGCGTTGAGTGTCATTCAAGGCTGGTTTCTTGGCAGGTCGTGGAGCAGGAAGCTTCAGATCAATCTGTAGCACACGTCTGATCGTTCTTGTGCTTGGTAGACTTGCTTCAGCATTTCCAGGACTCAAATCATCCAGAATCCCATATGATGACAGCTTGGGATTATTCTCCACAATAAACTTGATGCCTCTTGTCAACCTTTCAGTCACTTTTTTTGGTCTGCCACTTCTCCCACGTGACAAAAATGTTCCACATTGTCGAATTCTATTTAATGTTTTACGAAACCAAAATTGTGATACATTTACAATATTTGCAATATCTCTAGTTGAATTTTTTTGTTGAGCTAATATAAGAATTTGACCTCTAATAACTTCTGATAATCCCTTCTTTTTTCCCATTAAAATGATCAAAAAATGTAATTAAAACTGCTGCTAGCTACCACAAATGGCTTAACTAATTACCAGAACAAAGACAACTAAATAGAATTAATATTTCTGACCAAGTTCGACAAAAACACAAAAAAATGAAAAGTTCACATGTGATTCTAAACTTTTGACCACGACTATATATATATATATATATATATATATATATATATATATATATATATATATATATATATATATATAAGTTTATATATTTGTGCATACAGATAAACAAATATAAATGTATGATGATATCAAGATCAATTATATTGTGGCTAATTGTTTAATAAACAGTTTATTAGAAAATGATAATTATTGAAGTTTAATCAGTGATTTTTTCTTTAAGCCTATTCCAATAGTTTTTATATTTTTGAAAGTGATTCTATGTTATATTTTACTAAACTCTCTATAAAAAGTGCTCATTTAGTAATCCCTTTGATATTTGTCCTGATTTTTAATTTTTGACCTTGTTCAATGGCCAGTTAAACATTTTTGATTATATAGTTTGCTTGTCTGAACGCAGCAACATGGGCATAGGAAATAAATGTTACTAAAACACCTAATCATGTGAATACTGAAAAATTATTTTAATTAAATTTATCTTGGTTTTCACATCTAGCCATTGATATTAAAAGTATGATCCATAATGATCACATGTGTATTAACCAATGATATTTTATATAAACTAGCTGTCTTACTTCAATCCAAAAAGTGGAGCCGCTTTTGTCCTTTTTACAAATGACGGATTGAATTTGTAAACAAATACTATTTAACTATTTTTTTATATATAAAGTAAATATATTTTTATATATGTAATATATTT